>JAVVLW010003977.1:0-12500 GCA_034401795.1 Chaetoderma sp. LZ-2023a | reverse complement strand
TGTAGTGATAGTGATAGTGAATTCTCTAATACGTAATTTGTCAAATATTGTCTTCTCTTGGTCTGCAAATGGACATTATTTGTAAGAAAATAAATCTTTTCATAATCAAATCTGTCAAACAATTGCTCATCATTATTTCAAGGCCTGAATATCGATAGACTGCAAGTGGGAGTCACGCAATATTGTCATACGAAAACTCGTATTTGTACGTTTACTTAGCTACAATTGATCGCTAACATAAAAAAGAATGCGTACATACCTGTGAAATGTTAATTTTAGTTCCCTTTTCAAACCTGCTCGTACAATTACCCTCCGTGTATGAAACAGACATGTTATTTTTGCGTTTAAGATGATAGAGTCAATATTTCCTTTTGCCGTCTTAATGGCGGCCGAGCAAGCACTCGACTGTGGACAAAAATACAGCGCCACCTATGTCTCTAGCTAGTATCGATCACTCTATGAACATACCTCACAAATAACACGATTTACGACCAACTCGTGATTGCGTATTTTCAAACAAGTAGATCACCAGATATTAGTAAATTTCAAATGAAAATCCATATATGCTGTTTTCACGCAGCTTTCATAAACGGAGGATATCATCCACCATCGATTTTCCAACTATTATAATTATCTTTCATTACGTAATTCATTGTGATGTCAACCGACATGTAATGTAATTCTTCATTACATATATTTGACTGGCAGACTGGATTCATTAATTAGATCTAAACAATTTCTATTTGCAGATGTTCACATTTGTCTCATGCATTGTATACAACAACACTAGCATGTTCTGGTATGCGCTTTCCGGATCTATCACGTCTATTCAAAGGCAGTTTCATCTGGACAGCACCACCATAGGACGGTTGTTCCTGGCGCCAGAATTAGGACCACTCGGTGGTTTATTGTTTTTCAGTCATTTTGCTAATCGTGGAAATATGTCTGTAATCACTGGTATCCTTGGCGTTATATACTCTATAGGCGTGGTTCTTTTTCACACTACCACAATACATTCTCAGGTACGTTTATTGACACTGCATATCACTTAGCCCAGAATTAAGAAGATAGTAAATGTGATAAAATCGAACTCACATATATATACGTGAAGCGCTCGGTTGGAATACGCGTATGTTTGGCTGTTTGGTAACTTTACACAGACAACATAGAGGAAAGCCGGTATTATTGCATTGGATGGACTATTTGTCTGTTATTCGCCTGCCTGTCTGCGTGCTTGCCTGCCTGCCCCCACCCCACTACCCACCCGTCTACCCCCCCCCCCCTCCCCACATCCGAATGCCAGATCGCCTGCCCGCGCTCGCCGTCCGGTTGGTGGTATTGTCCAGCAAGACCATTTACTGAATAAATTATGGTAAATGTAACAAAGAGCTGGAACGATCTAACCTGTCCCTCAAGAATCGGACGTCATGAGCAAATTCATCACATGAAAGTGTACGAATTGTAGATGACTTTCATGAATTTACCTTTTATAATTGAATCACAGTTATGGTGAATATTTAAAAAATAAATTTGACGTAAAAATGGTCCAGGTGAGGGGGTGGGGTGTAGTTGGAAATGGGCGATGAAAAGCTAGATATGGATCCCATTATTGGTGCTGCTAATGCATGGTCGATGGAATGAATATATCACCAAATCACGCTACCGCCAGGTACAGCCGCTATGAGCTTATGTTGTGAGCCTAATGCGATTCAGTCGGATATGATTAAAACGTACGCCATGAAAACCACTTATAAGAAGGTGCACAGAGTCGCCTAATAAAGCGCTATATTATATTGTGCATGGGAACTAGATGTCTTAATGAACTACTGGAGTACTCTCTTATAGGTAGCTGAACAAAACATAATATGTAATAACACACACGCTGAAGAAATTGGACACTTCTTATGCTTACTTGCGATGTCGGTCGGAGTCTGAAGCCGACTGCTCAAGACTCGGCCTGATTAGGGCCGAACTAAGACAGTACAACAATATTGTACATTAATGTTGCCCATATGTCATAATCTGGCTAGGGTTTTTAACGAAATAAATTTGAAATTAAGGTCAAAACTAAAAAATTAACAGAACTATTTGAGAGAGATGGAGGAGAGAGAGAGAGAGAGAGAGAGAGAGAGAGAGAGAGAGAGAGAGAGAGAGAGAGAGAGAGAGAGAGAGAGGGAGGGAGGGAGGGGGAGAGAGAGAGAGAGAGCGAGAGAGAGAGCCTGAGAAAGACTTATTCCATCTCCCACATCTCAGTGTCTTGCTATATCTTTAATAGGCGAGTCTGTGTAAGATGACGCAATGACCATTGCTATATATGTTGTGACTATTTTGCTATAAACGTGGACGTATTTGGATTTAATTAGAATAATAGCTATGTTTCCCCTAGATTTTGATGGCACGCCATATCTTTTATACGAAATGCCATCGTTTTCACACAGGTACAAGGCACAAAATCCCAAAATATATGCATCAGAAATCGTTAAATTAATGCTAAAATACAAAATTCTCTGTGTGGGTTTGGGCTGCAGCCAACCTAACACACCATTTATATTCTTCTCTCGGTGTATGTGGCCATGTGCGACACACATCCTAGTTAATTGAGTAAATTATGAATATTCATTCTAAGAAGAAGAAGAATCAATACCATTTGAATATCATGTTACTAGCTTGACTGCAGCAGCTTCCAATCCAATTAGTTACAAAGAATTGTACGGCGTACGTTTATGGTGTCTTACATTACATCATAAGTATTCAAAGTTAGGATCTGTGTCTAATATAACAATAGTTTGGTATTGTATGGTATTGGGTCACTGGACCCTGGTGGAATAGATAAAAAAAGAAAAATATATTAGGTGTAAACTAGAAAAATTTTCCATCGGAGCAAAGATTAATATTTGCCTACAGAAATGTAGGAGATGCCCTTTGAGAGTATCTGGATTTCAAAATCCCCCAGGGAGTGTTTTCCAGTTGTGGTATTTACATGCATCTTCAGGGGTTTCAGTGTGGCGCGGGAGGTGGGTGGAGGAAATCGTCACGTTTGCTACACTACTGGCCAAATCCCACAGTCCTCTGATCTCAGGCGCTCCAGTGGCATTATGGTTGAAATGTAACTCTATCTTTCTCCCGATCCTAACTGCAGTTCCGAGGGGCCCCGGGTAACAACTTTGCACAGGACCCATGAGTTAGGCCATGGGCCTGGTTGCTCGAAAAATCAGATTCAAAAAGTAATAATGTGATAAATATTCACAGATTAATTTCTCTATTTTAAACTAATGGTCACAATTTAATAGCTATAACAATTTCATACTTAGACAGCTCATTTCACAATAGTGATCTTAGGATTATCTGATCGGCGAGTGATGAGCTAAGGACTTGTAAGTGCCATATATGGAACAAAGCAAGCACAGGCACGTGCTCATAACTAATCATTACGATACCTATTCCTTGCCTTTGATTGGCTACACCTAAATACTGACCATGCTAATGATAGTCCGAAACTTTCTCATAGCATACTATTTACCAGATCAATCTGGTACAATCCGGATTAAGATTCGAATAGATAACAATAACATTCATATTTTGATTTCTTCATTAAAGTCGAATTCCACGCATGCTTAAGCATTCTAATCTTGCCTGACTGGTCTATGACTAAGTTTCTTCTATTCGTTTATATTGGTCAATCTTGGGGTGCACTGAGTTCATATCAAGTGGATTATGGATTAATCTCTGATCTGACACGCACGTGCCTCAAACTATGAGTGGTTGTAAGCCGTGATTCATAATCACGCGCCTCTATTACTAAAGTCAAAGAGAACCTAAAACATTTAACCACATACGTGAACATGGGATAAATCTTGGCTCTATGTCTTAAAACAAACATCCAACAAGGTATTAATGCCCCGGACACCAGCAAGGCTATCTCAATACAAGCCCGCTTTGCATTTGTCAAAACTGTGTAAACTTTTATATTCAATCCTGTATAAACCACTGAGCTTGTATATGGCAGACGAACACCTGTCAGTTACTGAGTTAATATACTCATTTGTGAATTGTAGTACTAGTTACAGTGCGCTAAATATTACATGTATCTAATAATGGTGCTTGTTAAAGATACAGGCTCTTAGGCCTAAATAAAACCTGTTAAAACCAAGCACGGTCCTAGCATCGTGTTATGGATAATAATGTGTGTGCATTCGTTTCTGGTTGGTATTTAGAAACAACATCCAGAGACAAGTACCTGGCATTGCGGCAACAACTTATACCCGAGGAAAATCAAGTCTTTCTAATATTAATTTCAACATCAACTGGTTCAAACTATCATCAATTCCAACTAATACCAAGAATATATCTAAATGGATCCTATATACTCACCAGCACATTCAGCACGAAACATGAATTCAATTCACCAGAACATCCAGCGCGATCAGCGGTGTGCTTTCCAAAATAAGGTGCCGCCACGGGGCTACATCCCCGGAGACCCAAATATTAATGATCCTGAAAATCAAAAACAATTCTCGCATTTTACCCATTTGAACCTGTAATCCCAGTAGCTCACCTTTACAGTGATGATATATGTAAGCTGTTAAATATTTTGAAACCAATTAGTAAACAGCATTTCGACATGTACGTGGCACTTGTAGTAGTAGCGGTGGTGGTGGCGCCGGCGGCGTAGTAGTAGATTTTGTATCGGGGGTGGTGGTGTAGTAGTAGTAGTAGTAGTAGTAGTAGTAGTAGTAGTAGTAGTAGTAGTAGTAGTAGTAGAGTAGTAGTAGTAGTAGTAGTAGTAGTAGCAGCAGCAGCAGCAGCAGCGGCAGTAGGAGTAGTAGTAGTAGTAGTAGTAGTAGTAGTAGTAGTAGTAGTAGTAGTAGTAGTCGTAGTAGTAGTAGTAGTAGTAGTAGTAGTAGTAGTAGTAGTAGTAGTAGTAGTAGTAGGGGCACTAATGGCTGCAGAAGTAGCAACAGCAGCAGCAGCAGCAGCAGCAGCAGCAGCAGCAGCAGCAGCAGCAGCAGCAGCAGCAGCAGCAGCAGCAGCAGCAGCAGCACAACAACAACAGCAGCAGCAGCAGCAGCAGCCATTCTATCCATAACGCTTTTGATAAGGGTACACACACACACACACACACACACACACACACGCACACACACACACACACACACACACACACACACACACACCCACCCACCCACGCACGCACGCACGCACGCACGCACGCACGCACGCACGCACGCACGCACGCACGCACGCACGCACGCACGCACGCACGCACGCACGCACGCACGCACGCACGCACATACACACATAATTAGCCTTGGCCCCCAATAGACTAATTTTGGCTCTGGCTCTTAACACGTTATTATGATGTTTTCACCGCTGCGGGACTCCACTACTGACAGTACTGACCAATGTTCACCAAAATATTGTTTTTTCTTATCTCATCCAGCGCTGGTCATTGACATGTATCAAGACATTTCGTTGTAAAATCTGGTATCAATAATAAAATAGCGCCGCAACCGGCACGGTTACGTCATCGCTGCTAAACGAGGACGAAATAAGTAATACATTGCTTACGTTTACATTGTTGAGATGTACAAATTGATTGTCCCAAGCCTGAAAAAAGAAACATATACTGTCTATTACGATACGAGTTTTCTGGGTCAGCTGGTGATTGGTCTTGACAACGGGTGGCTATGACGTCATACGTCTTAATGCGTCGCCGTCATTTAGCCCTAAAGGCGGTTTGTCATAGCAAATGCATTGTATTAAGTTACTTATGTGACCATCTGTTGAGGGTCCATACAAACTGTAGCTCAATCCAGTCTTCACATTTCAAAGTGTAAAACAAAATCAAAAATTAAAAAATGAAATTGTTTGATCAGGATTGTAAGGAGTAAGTGTGATTACTGCGGTTGTAGTAGTAGAAACATCCTACAGCTGCAATCGGTCCTTCTTCGCTTTTGCCCACTGTGTCTTGTCATCGGCCGAAATCCTTAGGTTCTTCAGGTCCATTCCTGACTTGAGTGTACCGAGTCCTGCTTTCTTGAGGTCACCTCATAGCACGCTTAGCGGATTTATGCAATGAGGTTCTCTCCTGGCTTTGTATTTGCTGGCCCCTAGTAGGGAGAATTCCAAGGCTCTCTGTGCTGGTGTCTCTTCTGGTATCCATAGCACATGGACCATCTTTGCTGGGCGACTTGTACAGGCAGCGACGACGTATTACACATCTTGTATAGTGCATCATTGGAAAGTATGCTGTCTGGCCATCGATGTCCAGTGATGGTGCGTAGGTGTTGGCGGTGGCAGGCATCGAAATTGTCTAGAGCTGCCTTTGGAGCTGCCCAGCTGTTACAGTTATACAGCATCAAGGATACGCAGGTTGCATTGTACACACGTAGTCTCTTTATCAAGGGCATCTTTGATCTACGAATCCATAGCTTCCAGAAGGGCTGGAAAGCTATGTTCCTCTTGACGCAGAACGCAGAAATGTCAGCAGTACTGCAAAGCAGTGAGCCCAGGATTTTACTTTTCCTCCATGGTTCGCCGCCACGAAGTGGGTCATCATTTTCTATAGTTTCATGCTTTGTCGATAGGTATATGTGGGTGTACTCTGTTTTGGAGTCATTGATAAAGAGATTCTCAATTTTTAGTTTGCTTACCGCTATTGGGAGACGTCAAGGGGTTTCTTTTCCTCGTCTATGAAGTCCACATCGTTGGCATATTCCATCTCTAGCGACATGCCCAGTATTGACACTGGGGGGGGGGGGGGTGTGTGTGTTGGTTTCGTGGAACTTTCCAGCACAGATTTCAATACGGCAGCAAGGTAGCAGGTGAAAAGCACCGGCGATAGACCATCTCCCTGTGGGGAGCCGATTGATGTCTCAAACTCTACAGATTTCACTTACTTGACTCGTACTCTCAGCTTGGTGTATGCAAGCAGTAGTCTCACTAGTCATAGCTCATCTTCATTGCAACTGGTCTGGCGTCGTACATCTACGGTCATTGAGTATTTAATTGTGTCGAAGGCTCGTGACATGTCAATGCCCATTTTGTGGAAGTCCCAGTGTTTGGACATGTAATAAATAATGTCCCCACCATATGCAACATGACATGCAACACTTTATTTGGCTTTCACTCTAAGCGTTCCACAATACCACCATAGAATTCCAGGAGTGGATTTTACGGGGCTTTCTATGCCTGACAGTGATCTCACAGTTGAGCGGATTTCTATGGTAACCAATATCTGATCGATTGGGATTGAGGTTGCCATGGAGATTTACTCGTGCGGGTGATTCTGGACTGCGAGGGTTTGTGAAACCCACCCATAGTCACCAGTCATTTTTTGCTTATAGCACGGGCCTTTGATATTTTTTGGCAGAGTCGATGTAGTGGAGGTGTACGTGCTACTGTATAGATATATCCAATTTGTGAGGTGTTATGTGCATTTCTGTTGTGTCGGCTCTGTTGAAGGGATTCAATGGCCATTGTTTATTGCCATCTAGTTATGTATATAAATTGTCATCTAGTCATAGATATAGTGGTACCTCTTCTGATACCATAATAGTATATAGTTAATAATATATTATGCATGTTTTTATTTCTTTGATGTTGCTTTATATGTACACTACCTGTCATTGATGGTTTTTTGGTACAAGACATCTTATCTTATCTTATCTTCACTACAAACTGTTTACTATTGATTCAATACTTTTACAGAGCAGACAGTGGGTTCGCTAAGACAGATAACCAGTCTCTTATATGTATTAAGTCACCTGAAGGGAATGACGTGTCTCTCTCACCAATAGGCAACCTGGAATCTGTACAGACCAACAGCGCAGCATTCGGTATCATGTTTGCATCTCTATTTCTGATTGGCGTATGTTTCTATCCCATGTTTACACTGCCTTATGCCTATGTGGAAACAAACGCGAGGAAGTCGCGAGCAGCACTTTACATTGGCAAGTAAATTAGATCATTGGCATTAGAGCTTAGATCTTTGAACTAGAAAGGCCAAATACGAAAAAATGACCTCAATACAAGAACTATTCTATTGAGTAGTTTGATACTAGTTGACGAATCCAGCTTAACGTATGCCTTGCCCATCTCTAGCTAAGCTCCGCCCACGCTTTGCCTATGTTGAGATCAATCTGTGCACTCACTGAATTTCCAGAAAATTATACAGGTAGGCTTTTGAATATTTTGAAACTAAATTGACTGAGTGCCGAGTCAAATTTGTTTCAAAATATTCAACAGATTGCTGATTAAATAGTAAATACATGCAATTCATACAAGTTGACGAACTATTGCGCGTTTATGACGGAGATAATTACATCATTTATGACGTAGGTGATTATGTCGTCAACCTACATCTGACGTTGTTGATTATAACGTTATATGATTGATTAATAAACTGGATTCATTTAGTTGACTGGAAATTCTTGCTAGCAAGGGCTGTGTTCCTTTCAAATTAGTTTCAGTATCTGCTACAGCTGCGTAGATAACTGAGATTCGGAGCCTTCAGAGATCAAAGGGTTATATCTCATGATAAATGATTAAAAACTATCCTATTCCCGCAAAATTAGTGTTTCCAATATAAGTCTTTCGATAATTGATATTATTAGGTTGTAGATAATGATAAATTATATAGATCTCGATCTGAACTCCCTTACTATCGATTTCCAGAAAGCTATACAGATGAGCTGTTGAGTATCTTGAGACTAATTTGACCGGGCGCCGTTGCTACCTGGGGCAGCAACGGCGCCAGGCATGGTAAGTTTCGAGATATTCAACAGAATGTTTATTGAATGGTAGAGGCATACAATTCATACAACGTGTCAGACTATTAATCGTTAAAGACTGGCTATATCGAGACATTCATGACGTCATGATTGTGACGCCATCTTACACGTGGTTGATTATGACGTCATATGATCAAGGGATATACTTGGAAGGGTTCATTTTGCCATGTATATATGTATAAATATTAATGGTGCATATCCACAGCAGAATGCCAGAAAACAAAACTGCTAAAATCACATGCTCCTAGAGGCCTAAACTGCGCGCCCAGATGCAATGAAACGAAGTAAATCCCAACACATGATGATTTCACTACGCATGAATTAATATAATTTCTTTAAGTTATAAAATTGAATTAGAGGCACAAGTCCCCAATTCAAATTCACAACCAAACCTACGAAATTTATTTATATTGAATGAAATCATCATGCGCTAAGACTCACAAACGCCCCACGACTACTGATACAGCTCACAACGTATATATACAGGAATACTGATATCACACGCACGTTCTATTGTCTGCAGCTCTACTGAACATGGGTTGGGCCACAGCTCCACTTCTGGGATTGCTATTATCAGCATGGGCCACAGCGCAGTATGTCGATCTGACACGTACGGTTTGACTAGCTAATTTAATTAATATACCTATGTTTACATCATAGTATACCAATACAACTGAAGAGGCTATATATTCGATATGCAAAGATATTGGAATTATTCAACGTCTGTGCTATAATCTGCATATATATTTCGCGAAAGTGAATAAGTTCAATATGAATGAACTGGGAGAAATCTTAATCATGCATAGACGGTTAAGGCAGCTTCCACAAAATGACTTTCATGAAAATCGCTATCTGTGAGGAGAGGCTGAGAATGCCACAGCTGCTGCTGCTGCTGCTGCTGCTGCTGCTGCTACTGCTGCTGCTGCTACTACTACTACTACTACTACTACTACTACTACTACTACTACTACTACTACTACTACTACTACTACTACTAGTCGTTTTGACGCAGTCTGACACACTTCACGGAGGAACTCCTTTAAAAAAGGCTTGCAAGCCCCCATAAAAAATCGAGTGAAATAGCAGGCTTTATTAATAGTATATGAATAACAATACAGACTTAACACATCAAAACAATGCAAGCTAAAATACTCTATTACCATGTACCACACCCATGGCATAATTACATAGAAAAAAACTTAATAAAGAGCTGATAACATAATATAATTCAACAAAGCTATTACTATTTGCACACCGTTTAGTAGTAGGCCCAAATGGCGAGCATAGATACCCAAAAGGACTAATCAATAATTAGCAGTAAGTTACTGCTACTCATTGACGCCATTGAGCCGATTCATGACCGGCAGGCTAAGTAGATCATATGTAGTTTAACGTAGCACACCGTATAGTATTAGGGCCAAATTGGGAGTGCAGCTCACCAACAAGTGGCGAGGTGACTCGTCAATAAGTAAAAAAAGTCACTCATTGACACCAGTTAGCCGATTCTTAAATACCCGGCGGATGTAGTACCCTTTATGCAATATAATGCACAAAGCAAAAGTATACAAACTATGACTACATAGATGGCGCTTTGGGTTCACATTCTAAATTTACTTCATTGTAAGTTTTTGCAAATTACCCTGGAACAAATACAACTACAGTAAACATTTACAACAGGATGCTAATTGTATATGTAAGATGTCATACTCTGTCAACCTAATGAACTCGAAAGTCGGATCACCTCCAGAATATTGACGCGATGGTCATTTGATATTTAAATATCCCGATTCCCAAGGTTAGGTTATTCGTCAAACTTGTCATCTACTAAGATATCAAAATTTTAAAATAACGACAATTAAATAAAATAACATTCTATATATCAATATACAACAAGCAGCGAGTGTACTAGCTTATACAAGGTCTGCTTCTACTATTTTTAGAGATCCGTGTTCAATTAATACTAGGCCGGTTTTGCACCATACATCTTTAAATCTACTTTCTTTTCCATGTTCCACTAGCCTGTAAAATTCACAATGAATGCAGTTTATCAACAATGATCGAAATATTGCTTGTATGGCTCTTTGGTGGTTGTTTCCTGTTTTATCTCTGGCCTCCGAACACCGATGCTTCCAAATGGCCCAAAACTCCTACAGATAACAGGGTTACCAACAATTCTTTCTCCTTGCTATTAATGATTCATCCGATAGTTGAGCAATCTTTGAACATAATTGTTTCAGCCATTAATTTCACATATTTGATTCCAAATTTAGCAAGGAGCAGATCGATAAATACCCAAAAGCATGTAGCTATACAACACTGTGTAAACAGATGATCTATTGTTTCCTCCTCAGTATAACATAATAAACACCAGTCTGTACTTGTAATTTGCACATGTAAGTCTGATGGCCGACCCACAGCCTTCGATAGAGTAATCGCCATGCCAGGTCCCATGCGTTTGCTGGTAGACAATGTAGATGTATTGTTTTCCACGCATTTTTTCAGTTCTTTGGCGTGCATCCTAAAGTGTTCCAATGCCTAACTGCAATAGGACTCTGTCTCCGACTTTGCATTAGCATTCCATACCAGTCTCTAGATGCCATGTTGTATTTTATATGCTCTGACTTAAGTACTAATGTTGGTTGCAACATATCTCTGTTGCCACGTGCTTTCGGCAATTTGAACCATTCACCAGGTATTGCATTCTTTATTCTAAGAAATAAGCGTTGGGCATCAATATGCCTCATTGATGTTGCTCTTGGTACATCCTGCATCGCAATCCATTTGCGAGATTTTGGATTAACTAAATCACTAAATATTGAATGCCATTTTTGGCCATGGAGGGCAAATATAATACAGCATCAGTATGACGAATCAACTCGTTGCCGCAAAGACGTTGCTCTAAGGCATCTTCCCAGCAACTGGGTTGTGGCATTGATCGTGTAAATATCTTTAAGACTTCGAGCTGTTCTTTATATACGTTTGGTATCTTCTGATGGTTAGGTGGCAGTTTATTGCACAAAAATAAACATTATAGTGGAAATGAATCTACGTACCTTTGTAGAAGTGTCCTTGCAACACCTGACCAAGATGAGTTTGAAGTGAGTAACTTATTCAAGAATTTCAGTTTTAGGGAAGCATACTTTGCTAAAACATTAACCAAATCCAGGCCTCCATCATGCTTTTCATTGGTGAAGATTGACTGCCATACTAAATGGGCGTTGTCCTCCCATAAGAAGGACAAATGTAACGTGTTGATCTTTGACTCTACTGATTTGGGCATATGAACTACAGAAGCGGTATACCACAGTCCAGATAAAATTAAATTATTAAGGACAAATGTCCTGCCAAATGCAGTTAGGCGACGTCGTTTCCAATTTACTAATGCACACTTTAGCTTGGATAACCTTTCTTCCCAGTTTATTATTACATCCTGTTCTCTACTAACTAAAATACACAAAATCTTTATCACATCATCTGACCAGCTAATATCCATAATATTGTCTGTTCTGTCCTTCCAAGCGCCCAAAAACTCTAAAATCCGTATTTTTCCCGCAAACACAGTCGTATCATCTGCATATTGCGAAACCTTTAGTGGCCTTTCTACGCCACGTATACATATTCCTTGAAAGTCATTGCGTTGCCTCAATGTGGCCCCCAACGATTCCATAGCTATGACGAATAGAAGCGGGGACAGTGAGCAACCCTGTC
>JAVVLW010003976.1:22500-25000 GCA_034401795.1 Chaetoderma sp. LZ-2023a | reverse complement strand
TGACACCTCGTTCCAAGACTACAGGTTTGGACAGCTGATTGTTAACTAAATAGCAACTTGTTATATCAGTATATAAAATATTGACCCATTTAATGAATCTTGAACCAAAGCCAATACGGTCTAAAGACTTAAACAAGAAATCCCATTCTAGTCTGTCAAACGCCTTCTCGTTATCAAGTGCTATTATTGCTGCTGGGATACAATCCATTTCAACTAATTGAATAAGGTGCCGTATAAGCAAAGTGCTGTTTAATATTGATCTTCCTGGCACAGAGCAGGTTTGATCATCATGAATGACTTCGCCTAGGACTGCGCCAAGTTTTAATATTAGTGCCCGAGTAATAATCTTATAATCTACACAGAGTAGAGAGATTGGTCTATAATTCTGTATTTTATTTCTGTCACCCCTCTTGTATATAAGCCGAACATATGATTGGGCCATCGACGTAGGGAGATGCCCTTGCTTAGAAATGCTGGTTGCTATTTCTTCTAATACTGGCCCAAATATGTGCCAGAATGTTTGATAAAATTCAACTGGAAGTCAATCACATCCAGGAGACCTTTCTAACTTCATACCTTTGAGGGATTTTGTCAAATCATCAATTGTTATTGATTGGTCAGAGCTTTCGCGACATGAATCTGGAAGTCTTTTCGTTATATTAGCTAAAACATCTCTAGTTGCAGTTTCCTCGCTTCCCTCAGATTTATACAATGATTTGTAAAATTCGGATACTATTTCAATCATTTCTGCATTTGAGCACACTGATACTCCATCATTAGTCTTCAGTGAGCGCATTAATTTCTCTGTACCTCTTGCTTTTTCCAAATTACAAAAGTAACGTGTAGGCTTTTCGCCCTCGGTGTGCATTTGTGCTCTTGACCTTATTTTGGCACCATCAAACTGATATTGCTCTATTTCATTTAGTCTACCTTTTAATTTAACTAATAGTTCGTAATAATTATATTCCCCATCATTAATTTTCTTATTAATTTTACACAACGACCTCCGAAGCGCCTTTTTACGCTTGCGTATTTCACGTGCCTTCCTAATGGAATACTGCCTTGAAATATATTTCAGGTCTGATCTAGCATCTTCCCACCAGTCTGTTATACATTCATACGAACCTCTTCTTTCATCCCAATGCCTCAAACGACTTTCCACACATTTGCGGTAGCAACTATCTCGTAGCAATGCTACATTAAGTTTCCAAAATCCATCTCCTCGTTTGACCCAGTCAGCATTGTCTAATGTGATGGAAAACATATTGTGATCAGAGAAAGTTACTGGTTTTATGTTAGTTTTACACATGTAACCTTTCAATGAACGTTCTACATAGATCCTGTCTAACCTTGAAGCTAACCTTCCATCGGTTGAAAACCAAGTAAATTCCTGGCCTTGTGGATTTTCAATCCGATAAGTGTCTAACAAGTTTTTATTTTCACAAATGTGTTTCAAAATATTATGCGATGTGTCATTAAAATTAGACCTAGAGTTTCTGTCTTTAGCCTCGTCTAATATGCAATTAAAGTCACCGCCCATGATTAGGTTTTCAGGCGTTCTGTCTTGAATTTTTGTGGAAACATCATTTAGAAATTCACGGCGCAATTGATGAGAGGTAGGTGCATAAAGGCACATCAAATTTAAACTTGTGTTTAGTACATCAATTGATACACAAATCCATCGTCCATTTGGATCTGATGACGACGATATAACGTCAACATAGTTGAGACAGTGGGGCAGGATAAGAATGGCCACTCCCGCACTATTATCGTGTGATAAAGAAAGAAAAATCTGCCCTTTTGAAATATCTTTGAGAGATTCATAAACTTCAGCTTTTTGAATTTTCATCTCTTGTAGAAAAGCAATATCCACTCTCTCATTTGCCAATTCTTCAAGCAAGTGGCGCTGCTTGAATTCGGTATTTAATCCTCTGCAATTGATGGTGCAGATAATCATAATTTGTAAAATGATGTTTACAACCGCCATCATTAGATTAACCAGATTTGGTTTTTTTAGCTCGTTTCTTTGACCATTTACCTAATTTTCCTGCGAATTCAATATTTCCTAGTTCTACCACAGACAAATATTCATATTTGGAAATATCAGAATCATGGCGCAGTAGACGATATTTCACGCCTCTCGCCGTTACATATGGCACTAACACTTCACCCCCTTCTGATCGGTACATTACCATTTCATCTTTCATCTGTGAACTCTGTGTTTGAATGGACACATCTGATTCTGCAACTGACATTGTATCATCATCCATATCATTTACTTCAATCTCAGATTCTGAGCTATTGTCTTCTTTATGACGCTTATTGCTACTTAAATTAAGTGGGCTTAGCGGAAAATCGACTGAACTTCTTCTGAGTCCTAAACGTATCCTGTCCTAATTTTAATTCATCTTCTAAGGAATTGTAAACTGGCTCGTCTGTAAGATCATCATGTTTCTGCGTGTCTTTTGCGGCCACGTTTGGGTCCATTGCATTTTGAGTA
>JAVVLW010003976.1:0-17500 GCA_034401795.1 Chaetoderma sp. LZ-2023a | reverse complement strand
GTTGTGTTATCACGGTCGAAGCGCGGACGTGTCTTGACGTTCTCATCAGGGAGGATGGTGACTTCTCAGGCTTGTGGGCGTTTATGTGTGTGATTCACCCCCAATTGCTCCGTCTCCTCCCACCACCACTACAGTTATTTTTCCTTCTTGGGCAATCTGTCTCGACAGATCGCCCATCACACCAGCCAGTTGTTCCATCGCACGAACAGCTCAGACCGTGAAAGTGCTGAGGTTGTTAGAATGCAAAAGGACGGGCGTGCACCAAATTCCTAATGGGTTTACTAAAGACTGGTGACTAGTCTGCTAAGTCGAAAAGAAGAACATAAGTTCTTTTAAGAAAATGTTTTGCTACAAGGCTTAGCAAAAGTAGATTACGTCAAGTTGGTTGAACACTGGGGTTGCGCAAACTTCTTAGTCTACACAACTAATCCTCAGTTAGCAAAAAACTTGTCGCGCTCTAAGGTTTTTATCGGCTAAATAACTAGATAACTACCTTCTAATTCCTTACTTCAATGTTTAGCCAGGGGTTAAATCCATCCGACTAACGCGTAGTGTAAAGTGCGCAGTTGTGTCGGTGACTACTTATATAATTGTCAATTGAAAATTGACCGAATGATTTTCATCAAACTTGGTATAAATTAAATATAAGTGTCAACTAAGCAGCCCTAAACATTAGCCAACTCAGAGACTAAGTTTGAATAATAAAGAATCTGGCAACAGTTAACAATGCTAAGATTATATACCGTAAATGGTAGCGATTGAGAGCACTATCTGGCAATAACACCTACGGATATTTTGGAAATGTTGTGCTGGTAACAATCTGGCAACGGTCAGCAATGCTCAGGTTCTGTACCGTGGATGATAGAGATTGGATGCACTATCTGGCAGCAGCACTCCAATATAAATTTTATCCGGCTTAAATATTTGCTAGCTGATGTTGAAAGTCAACAATGCTAAGAAGGAGTCGGACACTATCTATAAGCGCGTTGGGCCTACAATCCTAGGATAACCTGTTCAAGCAAAGTATTTTGTGCCGCTTATTGGGCAAGTAATCAAGATGCTTTCACCTGCAAGTTATTCTAAGAACTATATAAGTAAGCGGGCAGGAACGCCTATTGACTAAATTCTGAGACAGCCGGTAAATAAGAGCTAGTATAAAACAGTATAAGAAAGATCTCATTGAAATTTGGTAGTTAGGAACTGAAAGAGCCTAGCTCACCTTTCTATTGAAAGCAGAGTGATCTCTCTAACTACCGGGTGAATACGGGTGAGCTTAATTGAGTCCCTCCTACATTTAAGGATAACCGAAATCGAGCTCCGTGAATTGGTTCAAAACTCGCAATTCGATTGAATTGAAAGTTGACACAACTGACAAAACTCGATCCAACTGACATGTTTGTTTCAATATTTAACAGCTTACCTGTATAGTTTTATGGAAATTGATAGTCAGGGAGTTTAGACATCGATCGATCCCAACACGGACGAGGTGTGGGTGGAGCTTTGATAGAGGTGGGCGGGGCGTAGCAAAAGCTGGAAAGGTCCATTGATTATGACTTCACATTATGGACCCTCTATTATTCGTTACTGAATACGTAGGCTTATCATATATACGGGCTTATATTCCACTACGAAGCTTTTTATTATTTCACCTGTCAGCGAAATACAGCAAAGGGGCTAAAATTGAGACGCAATTCTGAAATCTGCGAATTGGAAATATTCAACAAAAATAATTACAATCTGAAAAAGCAAATATATATTTGTCACTATATAATTCCTATGCAATGATACAATCTCTGCGATATGCGTTACAGCGAAGAAAAAGCTAAGCGTAAAATAATTTGAAGGTTACAGAATTACAATAAAGTCTGACATAATAGTCGTGTGCTAATAATTATCATCTCAAATTTCTTGCTATTTTCTATCAGAGTTTTTACAATGATCTATAAAGGCTCTTAACGAGTGTCCATTTCATATCAAATTTATTGCATGAATTTAATTAAACTTTCATTTGGAACTAACTTTAGCAAATTGCAAACGAGATCTTGCTAAGCAAATGTATTAAATTTGATAGGAAATGGCAATGCATTTTATATTTCATTTATCATATGAGCAATTATTTCATATTTTCTGTTTATTTTTGTTAGTTTCTTAACACATTACATTCCCATTATTTCTCACTATAGCGCTTCACTGCTGAGCGTTCTGAGCAATGCGCTACAAAATATAGTGACGGCAGAATTGAAACTATGTTTGATTGAACGTTTGAATTCTCAGATGATACCCTTGAAATTCGACAATTATCTTTTGACTTCTAATACATTAAATTTTGATAACATTTTGTCATAGCTCAAATTACATACGTCATTGCTCCTAGGCAACATGGCTAGTAATTGTGTCACCATCGAAATAAACCATTTTTGCTAAGCCCCGCCCGCCTCTAGCTACACACCTCGCTCGTGTTGGGATCGATTGACCTATGAACTCACTGACTATCAATTTCCAGAAAACTATGCAAATAAGCTGTTAAATAATTTGAAACTAATTTGACTGGGTGCTGTTGCTGCCTATGGTTTCAAAATATTCAACACAATATGTATTAAATAGTAACGACATACAATTCGTACAACAACGCATAGTCCGTCTTCAATTATGCGTTCGTGACGTACTTATCTACGCTATTCATGACGTCACAATGACATCATTAATTATGAGGTCATTCTACACGTCACGTAGTTGGTTATAACGTCGTATGATATATGTATAAACTTGGAAAGGCCTATTCAGGTTATGGTGCGCTTGTTGTAAGTCGTAGTTAGAGCGCGATAGTACCCGTTCCGAACATGATGTTACCATACTCGCGCAAAAAATATGATAGGAATAACAACTCATGGATTATCCTATGATCTTCTGTGCGCGTACATATGCGCAACATTAATATCATTATAAATAATGTCGATGTATAATGAAGTCTGCAATACATCACAATATCTGTACTGTTAATCTTTGTCAGATTCTGAACTGATGATGTCACCGTTATCAAGGAGCGCCGAGGAAATTGAACTTCGGGAAACCAAACAGAAGGAAAAAGAGTCTAGGAAAAAGATGTATTCTTGGAATGGTACTTATACAACCATGTCAGCTCGCAAAAATTAAAGTCACTGACGCTATAAATTCGAACAATTATTAAATACCGGGAACTGATCATTGTCTGCGATATTATTCATACCCAATATTTATGCAAATGGTAATGGACCTTTCCTGTTTTAGTTATGCTCCGCCCGTCTCTATCTAGGCGCCACCAACACCACGTTCGTGTTGGGATAGAACGATCTCTGAACTCTCTGACTATACATTTCCAGAAATCTATAGCCTATGGCAGCAACAGCGCCCAGTCAAATTAGTTTCAAAATGTTCAACAGCATGTTTATTAAATAATAGAGACATACAATTCTTACAACGTGTCGCACTATTAAGAGTTAAAACGGACTAAATGGAATCATTTATGACGTAATCATTATGACGTCATCTTACATGCCGCTTACCTGAGTATGACGTCATGTGACGTCAAATCATCGATGGATACTCTGGAAAGGTGAATTGCCTTTCACTCAATGAAGAAGGATGGATGAAAGTGATGGCACACAGTTTCATGTATCCCCACGTGCTAAATTTTGGCGATTAATGATCACATTGCGAAACATGACAACAAAAGTTTGATACATTTCCTTACATTCTATGACCGAATGTTTGTCATCAGTCTAATACTATATTTGATTAATTGGCTTTTTCGAGCTAATATAAGATTTGTCTCATCGAGTAAAGCAAGCAAAAGCAGGGCGTGCTGCAGTAAAACTTTTATTCAGCTCATCCTCATGGGTGGCGTCAACAGAGGGTTCTCTTGAAATTGCAACTCTATTACAGGCCTGTGCTGTAATATTTCCTATGGTAACCTGTTACAGGTCGCCTTATGGCTCTTTAAGGAAACCTATGGTAACCTGTTACAGGTCGCCTTATGGCTCTTTAAGGAAACCTATGGTAACCTAACCATTATAACCTCATTGATCATCATACTAAAATACACAAGTAAGAGAACCCATTTTGGGTCCCCTAAAACTGATTTACGGCAACCTCAATGAGACCCATTTCAACAGGTTTCCATAACAGCACAGGCCTGTATTAACCAGGTTCTGAAAGGCCTGGCATAATAATAATAATAATAATAATAATAATAATAATAATAATAATAATAATAATAATAATAATAATAATAATAATAATAATCTTTATTTAAGGAGGGTATACATCGTCAGTAAACTGATCTTCCCGAGGCCCTCACACACACACACACACGCACGCACGCACGCACGCACGCACGCACGCACGCACGCACGCACGCACGCACGCACGCATATATATATATATATATATATATATATATATATATATATATATATATATATATATATATATATATATATATATATATATATATATATATATATATATATATATATATATATATATACACACATATTATTTTTGCCTGCATCTAATTTATTTGCAAAATAATCTCGTTTAGATGCTTTAATCAAATACGCAACTCTTTGCTTTAACATTTTAAAATTCAACATGTTTCCTACATTTTTATGATAATCCCTTTCTTTCATTGTTTTTAAAATTTCTCTGTTCATCCATCCCGGTTGACTTACACGTTTAACTCTGCGTTCAATGACAGGAGCGTGTTTATTTATAATGTTGATGAATTGTGCATACCATTGATCAAGCGCTTGATCAGGACTACCCAAATAACCTATAGAACGCCAATCACATATAGACAGGTCACTAAGAAACTTAGCTTCATTAAAGCTTTTGATGCTCCTGTATTTAATAAGTTGGTGCGAATTTTGAGTTTTGAATGGTTTACATTTGCGTACAGCGAATATTGGATAATGCTCACTTGGTGCCAAAGAGCCGACATGTGATGATTGAATTTTGTCTTTATCTGTGACATACACATGGTCAATCAGTTTAGATGTTTTCGCAGTAACTCTGGTTGGATTACGTATAAGTTGCTCTAAATGAAAAAGTTCAATTAAAGACTGCCATTTATGATTATCTGCTTTAATAAGGTCGAAATTAAAATCTACAAGTATAATATCTGAATTTTCGGAATATACCTTTTCTAACATAGCTTCAAATTCATCAACCAGATAGCAGGTGAATCAGGGGATCTATAGACACAGCCCAATAGGAACGGCTTGGTCTTAAACGGTCTAATTTCAATCCATAGAGTTTCCAGATCCTCGGTTTCAAAATTTAGTTTCCTCACATATGAATAGTTATCAGCTATATATAGTACAATTCCACCACCGTCCCGTTCTTTTCTGTCCTTTCTTTCATTAACATAGCCTTCAATTTCAATGGAGTTATTTGGGATTGTTGATGAGAGAAATGTTTCAGTGGTACAGAAAACTTCAAGTTCTTTTTCACACTTCTCCATAATCAGTTTTAACTGGTCAATCTTAGGCACCAGGTGCTGTACATTTAAATGACCAATCCTAATTCCTTTAGAATTAATATTGAAAGACGGCAGATCAATGGATTCATTATTATTATTATTATTATTATTATTATTATTATTATTATTATTATTATTATTATTATTATTATTATTATTATTACCACCATAACAACCACCGCCGCCACCACCACCACCGCTACTACCACCACCAACACCAACACCAACACCATCATCACCACCGCCACTAACATCATCCTTATCATCATCATCATCATCATCATCATCATCATCATCATCATCATCATCATCAGCAGCAGCAGCAGCACCGCCAATTACGCCATCATCATCATCACCATCATCATCATCATCATCATCATCACCATCGGCATCATCATTATCATTGCCATGATCGTCATCATTATCATGATCATCATCATCATCATCATCATCATTGTCATGATCGTCATCATTGCCATGATTGTCACCATTGTCATGATCATCAACATTGTCGTGATCGTCATCATTGTCATGATCGTCATCATCGTCATAGTTGTCACGATCGTCATCATCGTCCTTGTCTTTATCATATAGTATATTATTAGCGTGTATGCCGCATGTTGGCAAGATACCACTATTACTCGTATTGTTACTGAGTAGTTGATATCTATTACTGAGCAACAGATTATACTAATTATGATACTCAATACAATGCTTGGACCCATCACTACATACCATACATACTGAATTGACACCACGTTTACTGGAGGAGCTTACTGCGGGAAGACCAGACAGTTTTATATTTCATATCAATGTGATTAGTCATAGTTCCGTTAGTAACTGCATCCAAACTATTCAAACACTTAGTTTTGCTTATATTGTATTTTAAATGTTTGCTTGGCTCTACTTCTTGGCCACGTTCCTAATTTACTGGACACGAGTTTAATTTGTGACCGGATCCCATACAACTCCAGCAACAGACAGGCTGGCCATGCCGACACTTGGTATACCTGTGGCTGGGTTCCCCGCAAAATTTACACGACGGCGACCTGACTTAACAAGAACTGATGATCCACGACTGTTTATGTGCAGTTTATCTGCGTGATATAACGCGTTGTCTATGGAACCAGGCCTATATGATGAATAAAAGTAATCTGCGGACCTGATCATTGAAAAGTTTAGAAAATGTTCTGTCACCTCAAGATGCTTATTGAATGAGAGGATGAAGTCCTGTCGATACTTTGCATCACCACGGGGACATAGGTCGCATATACGTATTTTTCATTCTGGTACTAGCGTTTGTAGATCCATAATTAAATTGTCCATGGATATAAGGGCATCAGCTAATGATCCATCAGAATTATTTGTACCTGCCATAATAATTATGTCTTTGTACGTATGTAAGTCGGAACGAAGTAATTTGGAGTGAATATCCTCTATCTTCGCTCCTCTGAGGCACATAACCTCGACCGAATCTTGAAGGCCTTTGGTGTTCACGCCTTCTATTATAGAACTCCCAATTATCAATGTCTTTTTAGGAAGTGTTTTGCTTACTAGCGGGACGCGTGTTGTAGTGGAGTTCTCATTTACCTGCGGGATACCTTCATGTAACTGATCTGGTGCAGGTCCATTAACCACTCGCGCGTAGCTTATTTGTTTGGAAGTCTTTGGTTTAGGAAGCCTTGGCGCTGGCATAGGTTGGTACGCGATAGATCGTGGATATGATGATGAAGGTTTATTATTAACTTTAGATTCATCAAGAGGTCCATTCACGGTAGCTTCCATGGCAGCCTTTTGGGTGGTCCATTTCAGTCATAACCCCGACTTCTGTCATTGTTTTTGTCTCTGGGCATGTCATCACACCAATTTCATTTGTCATTTTAATACATTTAGATTGTAAGTCACTGGCAAGCCGCTTATTTTCTTCATGGAGCTCCTTGATTATGGCTTCCTTGCTCAGAAGCAGTTCATTAAGCATAAAGATTTGCTTAAATAGGTCTTGCTGACATGGTTGGCTATAACTGAACAAATCCTGCTGCGTGAGCTGGTTAAGGCTAGATCTTCGTTGATTACGCGCAGCAGGTGTGCTGGCATATTCTGGATTGAAGAGCTGCTTAGGAAACGTAGTAGTTTCCGGTGAAAAACACAGTTCATCTTCGCGTAAGGTCAGACCAGAACAGTTTTCATTTAAATGTCGAATTGTCCATTTTGATTTGGAGCGACATCTGCAATACGGGTGTCATTATTATCATTATTACTTTTGTCACCATTGTCATCATCACGCTTATCGAATTTATTTTCATCAAATATCATGCGCGACAAATGCAAAAGATCTGTTGCAATCCAGTAGCGACAATTCTCTCCTTGTATCATCGTCGCGTAAAGTTTCCCAATATGGTCACAGCCTTGATATATAACTCAATCGACCTGTTCTGACAGCTCAAAATTATTGTACGTATTTTGGAGTTGCACCTTCATGCAACAGACGTAGCTACTACGGCTGAAATATTTGAACGAGATAACCATCCTTGAGGTTGATTACATGTTAATTTTAAAAGAGGGTTTAAATGGCAGACCATATTTGCCCATGAAACAGGTAGGTTAGCTGTGCTGTTCGTATTGCAATACGTTGAAATTAAAATATATTCTAAAGAAATAGTATCTCAGTTTCTGTTGTCAGCGATCATATAACAACGCAAATATTGTATGTAGCTTGCAAGATTAATTTTACATTGTATATACAACAGCCGAAATATTGTAATTAAAAGAATAGACTCCTTAATTAACAAGCATTCAGGAAAATTCTTAGTCTTGCTATTCCGCCCTATTACTTGACCTTGGCCTGTTTCCTCTTGACCTTGACATAAATGCAGTTCTTCTGAACCTCAATGGTATGCAACGTTCCACGTTCGGTGAAGCTCCATTTGCTAAAACGCTATTTATCGCGCTTGACACAGGCATGCACACACGCTGTTGGTGGATTAATCTCCCGCTGGGTCATGGCGCTACTAATTACGTACACGAGGAAAGAGGCGTCATGTGTCGAATTGGCAGTTTAAAGGATACATAGATATATTTGTAATTAATACAGCTGCATAAAGACAGCGTCATATATAACCACGACAAAATAATTGTTCGAACCGTGATGCACAATTGTTACTAGCCGACACAGTATGCAGTAAAAGAATTGTCTTAAGGAACAATTATAATTGGGCCCTTACAAACATATCATCCTGCAAGTCGTTGCAAAAGGACCAGCTGCCTATTTGAACTAATATCTGGTGTTCGGTTATAACTACTTTACTTTACGCTTGTTATACAGGGTTTTTCTCATCACTCAAGAGACTACTCAGAAATCCAGTGTATCTACTGTCAATAGTTGCCTACCTCTTCTGGGCACAGTTTAGCTGGGGATTCCAAAGTTTCTTCCCAAAATTCTATCAGGAGATCTACAGTTTGACAGCATGGAAAGCAAGCGTTGCTGCAGGTACGATACATTTATTACGGACAGATGCTGTTGTCCCTCCTCCCTCTCCTCCTCCCCCGCCTCCGCATCCTCCTCCTCGTCCTCCGCTTCGTCCTCGTCCTCGCCCTCGTCCTCCTCCTTCTTCTCGTCCTCCTCCTCCCTCTGCCCATCGTCCTCATCTTCCTTCCTATCCTCCCTCCTTTATCCTCCTCCTCATACTCCCCCACCTCCTTCTCCCTCCTCCTCCCCCGCCTCGTCCTCCGCCTCCTCCTCCTCCTCCGCCACCACCACCTCCTTTCATCCTCCTCTCGCTGTCTCCTCGTCTTCCTCTTCCCCACCTTCTTCCCTCCCCCTCTTCCTTTTCCTCATCCTCCTCCTCGTTCTCCTCACCCTCTCCTCCTCCTCCTCCTCCTCCCCTATCTCCTTCTCGCCCGCCTTTTCCTCCTCCTCCTCCACCTCCTCCTCCCTCCTGCCGCTCCTCGTCCTCCGCCTCCCCATCCTCTCCTCATTCTCACCGTCTCCTTGTCTCCCTCTTCTCCATCTCCTTGTCTCTCCTCATCTTCATTCTCCCCCTGCCCTCCTCCTCCTCATCCTCACCCTCTCCTCCTCCCTCTCCTCCTTTACCCCCTCCTACCCCTCCTCTTTCTCGCCCTACTCCTCCTCCTCCTCCTCCTCCTCCTCCTCCTCCTACTACTACTACTACTACAACTACTACTACTACTACTACTACTACTACTACTACTACTACTACTACTACTACTACTACTACTACTACTACTACTACTACTACTACTACTACTACTACTACTACTACTACTACTACTACTACTACTACGGCGACGACGACGACGACGACGACGGCGGCGGCGGCGGCTTGTGGTGGTAGTGGTGGTGGTGGTGGTGGTGGTGGTGGTGGTGGTGGTGGTGGAGGTGTTGGTGGTGGTGATGGTGGTGGTGGTGGTGGTGGTGGTGGTGGTGGTGGTGGTGCTGCTGCTGCTGCTGCTGCTGCTACTACTACTACTACTACTACTACTACTACTACTACTACTACTACTACTACTACTACTACTACTACTACTACTACTACTACTACTACTACTACTACTACTACTACTACTACTACTACTACTACTACTACTACTACTACTACTACTACTACTACTACTACTACTACTACTACTACTACTACTACTACTACTACTACTACTACTACTACTACTACTACTACTACTACTACTACTACTACTACTACTACTACTACTCGAGGCAAAACCGACAGTCGTGGTGTACGATGTGAATTCGTTACCGCCGGACCCCAGTTGGTACATGTACAGCATATTGTACCACGCAGCAGCACCGTTAGCATTTCCCATCAACAACAATATGCATCGCCAATATATAAGCAATGGTAACGTTCATGTATACTAGATGAACGCTATGAAGAACATACCTCATCAACAGATCCTGAATTATGCCATTTCCAATATGGCACCACACTTGTAAAACCATAATTTTAGTTTTTTCTTATCTTTAATGTTTAGAAAAATATGAATTGAACATCAAAATCGTGTTATTCTTTACTAGGCGTAGTATCCGGCATTGGGTTAACCATTGGCCGCCTGAGCACTGGCGTAATCGTCACCTGTCTGAAACTAAAGATGCAGAAAAACTTGCTCATAGTGATCGTGTTAACAGGAACTACGTCCCTGCTACTTATTGGATGTGCTTTCGTTGGCTGTGATAATCTTGATCTTGTCGGGATTCCTACTGATGGCGGGTAAATACTTACGGTACTAGTTTAGTAGGAATTATAATGGACCTTTCCATTTTAGCTATGCCCCGCCCATCACTAGCTAAGCACCACCGACGCCTCACCGTGTTGGGATTGATCGATCCCCGAATGCCCTAGCTATTAATTTCCTGAAAACTATACAGCGAAGCTGTTGAATATTTTGTAACTAATTTGACTGGGTGCTGTTGCTGCCTATGGCAGCAACAGCGCGCAGTCAAATTAGTTTTAAAATATTCAACAGAATATTTATTAAATAGTAAAGACATACGGATAGACCGTCTTTAGATATGCGTTTGTGACATACTTATCGACGTCATTCATGACGTCATTCATTATAATGTCATTCTACACATCACTCATATGATGGGTGGATACTCTGGAAAGGTGAATTGTGTGAAATTACAGATTAAAGCCGCGGTCTCATTACAGAGTTACTTCGATGTAACGCCGATATATCGATCACTTTCATAAGTTTGATTACAGTAATTCGATACATCCATCGCATTAGTTAATTTGGAATATTCGGCAGATTAACTGATTCGAAGTAGGCGCTCCGCTCTAAATCTAGTATGTGGATACACTGCATTTCGTATCTGCGCCGCTAGGGGTACGCCTTAATCTTATAGGATCAGTCACAGTTGACAGCTAGTTCTTGCATGATATTTAGGATGGTTTTTATTCCAGCGGCGGATCCAGGATTTTGTTGAAGGTAGATCTAACTGGTTTGAGTGAAGGCAGGGAACTTGTCTCTTGAGATGGGTATCTGTGAGTTCTACACCTCCCCCCCCCCCCGCCCCACCACCCCACACACACCCCCTCCCCCTGGAAGACCTTGAAATTCAGATACTCTTAGATGACATATCTGGAGGTAAATACGAACACTCAGTTGGCTGTGAAATTATTCTGTTTTACCCATTTCCGCGTGACAAACAAGTCGAATATCAGCATTATTGGAATATTTTTCAATTGCGGTGCCGTGAGGTCCAAAGTGTTCATTTTGAAAACAATGTTTCTGAAAGCTGTTGCTGTTGCGCTTTTGACCCTCAAATCGGAACGCGTTTTTTGGTGCCTAACGCCAAACCTCCACCCTAGTTAAGATGTGCTCACTCTAGTATAGTCAGATTTATAGAAGAATGTGCCGAAAGTATTCATTTCTGTAACAATATTGCTGAACACTGTTGCTGTTGCCTTTTATCGTTTGACGCAAAATTTGGATTCCTCGTTGGGACACCAGGTACAAGCTTGGACCACCGAAGTTTGAACAAGATCCCTCTAGTTGAACCAGAGTTATTGAGAATATCTTAAGAACAAGAATAACAAGAAGAAGCAGTTCATGCTCTATTATCACTTGTGTATTGTGACGTGTGTACAAAATATCATGGCCTGCATTGAATTACAATCATATGAACTGTGCGTTGTGACTTACATGAACACGTTTGAACTGTCATGCGATCGGCTTACAGAAGGTTTATTAGCAACGGACATTTCCAAGTTTATCCATACATCATATGACGTAATAACCAACTACGTGACGTGTAAGATGACGTCATGATCATGACGTCATGAATGATTCGAAATAGTCCGTCTTTAGTGCTTAATAGTCCGACACGTTTACTAATTGTATGTCCTTACTATTTAATAAACATTCTGTTGAATATTTTGAAACTAATTTGACTGGACTATGGTAGCAACAGCGCCCAGGCAAATTAGCTTCAAAATGCTTAACATCTTACCTGTATAGTTTTCTCTAAATTGATAGTCAGGGAATTCAGGGATCGATTGATCCCAACACGAGTGGGATGTAGGCGGAGGTTAGCTAGTGATGGGCGGGCATAACTAAAACTGGAAAGGGCTATTTTCAGACATACACATGGACGTGCATTGCATACGTCATCTCGTCATATTTTCATTGACATATACCGTGCCAATACTGCCATTTCATCAACGTCATCTTAGTGCAAAGGCCTACCGGCTTCTACGGGGCCATTAGTCCGCGGGTCCCTGACTTTACAAAGGGAACACACCATGTATTATGAGTCTTCATGATTACAACATCGAGAACTAAAAATGTGTTCTACACAGATGAATTTAGCATTGCGATTTTGCACCATCACCATCAGATTGTCATTAACGGTTGGTTTGCCAATGGAGCAGATTGATTTTTGGCAGAAAATGTACTTAATATCCAAGTAGCTTTATCTAACCAAATAAAAAGCGTCTATAGCATCTATTTTCTTTTGTTTCATGTGTAAGCAAATCCGAAATAGTGCATACTTATAAGGGCCTACATTAATATTAGTTATGTGATATTCTGATCGGCAGAAATAGATTTTTCTTTATCTATTTCACACATGTGCTCATAGATACATCCACATCTCCAACCAACCACATTATGCAGTTCATCTTAATTTTGAAAAGGTTATAATTCTACAGGAAAGTAGCCTATATGCGCCCGTTACCAATCAGAGCGCACAAAATCGATTTGCGCAGCATTTATGTAGCATACATTTCCCAGGTGCCAGGATGGTGAGGTGATTGGTGGGTGTACGAGGTCAGCAACGTCTCTGGCTCGCTCCATTATCCACTTATGCCCAAATGTGTTTTAGACGCCCATGACAGCAATTCTGACAACAACTCACTGTACTGTGCATGCTTTCCTGGCCCTTGCCACTGTACATCGTGACAGTTACTTCAAAACTAGTTTTAAATTCCATCTTTTTTAAAATAAAGATCTAGATTATAACTAGTGTTAGTTGCGACTCACAACTGTAATAAGTCTCTCTATATGTAGATTTATCTCTAAACCAGCTCATCTCTAGTTAAGTGCCGCTCAAGCTTCGGCCGTTTTGGGATCGATAGATCCCTGCACCCCCTGAATTTCAGTTTACAGAAAACTATACGGTAAGTTTTTGCATATTTTGAAACTCACACTCCAATTAATTTCAAAATAAATGGATCCATTTCTAGCTATACCCCGCGCATTTCTAGCTAAGCCCCGTTCACATTTTCCGTTTTACGCGTGTTGAGATCGACTTATATACTTTAAACCCTGAACTCTCAGAATCCCAGTTTTAAAGATCACTATACAGGTAAGCCGTTGGATATTTTGAAACTATTTTGACTTTGTGATGTTGCTGCATATGGCAGCAACAGCGCCCGGCTAAATTAGGTTCAGAATATTCAATAGAATAATATTGGCATTTCTGACAAAGTCGTGAAGTAGCAACTATACCTCTAATAGCTCTAAATGAATTTTTTTTTTTCTTGAGAAGAAATTAGATTGTGCACAATATCGTTTTATGGTAACGAGGGAGTGGTCGCATGTTATTAGGACTATTTATTATCTGATTGGATACACCGCAAACCTACACTGCAAATAAAAAGGACATGATGGATGCTTATGTCCAGTGAGTATACAGATACTACTGTTCTTACGGTCACGTTGGGAACGAAATCAATTCTCTTTAGTGTAGGGATCTCTTAAGGCCGGCCGCTTAAATCTTTTCTAGGGCCCCTAGAAGGGGATCGTCCGATTCCTACGATACCCCCAGTTTTACTTCGAAGCTATTATAATATATTCGGCAAAATATATAACTTCCTTTCAAGTCTCTAGTGTGCATGGGGAAAGAGTTAAGTTGTGGTTGTGCATCCAGATTTCGCGAAGATACGGTGATCTAAACATCGATGCTGCTCCAATAGACCTTTCCGGTTTATCCCTCCATCATATGACGTCATAATCAGCTACGTGTCGTGTAGGATGACGTCATAATCAATGACGTAGATAAGTACCAAGTCAAATATTCAACGGGTTACCTGTTTAGTTTTCGGAAATTCATAGTCATGGAGTTCAGGAATCGATCGATACCAACACTGATGAATTGTGGGTGGAGCGTAGCTAGAGACTAGTAACCAGTGTTATCGGGGATATAAACCTGCCAGAATATACCAAGCCTCATCTACTGATATACTCCATTGAGAGGATCTACTAAAGGTTGATACTGACTGCGCATTTCTTGCAGTGAATTCATAATTGACCAAGCGTGTGCATCTGGGTGTGACTGCTCCGGTGTTCCATATAGTCCAATATGCGATTCAGGATTGACATACTTCTCACCATGCCATGCTGGGTGCCTAGACAGCAACGCAACTACTGAGGTATGTTATAAGAATCACATAACATTACATATCATTAGTCCCCTCAATCTGATAATGGAGGCATAAGGTTTTAGCTATGCTCGCTCATCTCTAGCTAAGAGCCGGCCACGCTTCGCCCGTGCTGGGATCGATAGATCCCTGCAGATCCCTACACTCTCTGAATTTCAATTTACAGAAAACTATAAGGTAAGTTTTTGCATATTCGGAAACACACACTCCAATTAATTTCAAAATATTGAACATCATGTTTATTAGATATTACAAACATACAATTCGTACAACCTGGCAGACTATTAAGCGTTTACGACGGACGTTTAAGAAGGACACACCATCACGTGAAGACATTATCTCCATCCCATGCTTGATTAAATGGATCCATTTTTAGTTATACCACCCACATTTCTAGCTAAGCCCCGTTCACGTTTTACGCGTGTTGGGATCGATTTATATACTTTGAACCCTGACCTCTCAGAATCCCATTTTTAAGATAACCAAAGAGGTAAGCTGTTGGATATGTTGAACCTAATTTGACTTGGTGATGCTGTTGCCTATGGCAGTAATAGCGCCCAGTTAAATTAGGTTAAAAATATTCAACAGAATGTTTATTAAATAGTAGACTAAATTCAACAAAAACAGACAATTCGTACACTTGACAGATTTTTCAATGTTCATGATGAAGATAGATACGTCATTCATTATGCCTTTCGATTGTGCCATCAGCCTACGTGTAGTATAATGAATTATGACCTCATACAATTGAGTGACAGATCGGATCCTTCTATTTCTCTTTGTCAAAATTCTCCCGCCAGCGCAAATACACCGTAGACTATTACATCGCAATTGCCAGTTTTTATGCTGCAACAGTGTAATAATCTTTATATTTCAATTTCAATATGGATAAAGCCAACATTAATTAATGTCAATCTGTTGTAGAATGGTCGTAGTTTCTATCGCGATTGTAATTGCACCCTAACTGGGACTGCTATGCGTGGGGTATGTGAGAAGGAATGCTCTATGTTCATACCATACACAGCAATGGCATTACTCCTGTTTCTAATGATGGCTTTTACTAATCCCCTCATCATTATTTTCATACTCAGGTGAGTATTTATAGAATATCGGTTAAATCTGGCATGTAGTAGACGCGTGTCAATCATAGCATCATAATGTAGCTCACGGGCTAGTGTCGGGCCGTTCCGGTGTATCATGTCAACTCGCCGCGCCGCAAGTTGACGACGAATGATGACACTGGTACGGCCCGACATTACCCCATGAGCTACAAGTGGCGCCCGATGTGGGGCCCGAAGATCATCAGTACTTACACGCAGCGAACTCACGCCCACACCATACAGTGAGCTTGGCTCAATACCTTCTCCATTTAGCGACGACTCCCTCGATCAAGAGGTAGCGTCATACGATGGATTTTCAGCTCACATGCTCACCGACTATGCCAGAGATTCAGTGGAATCAACAACTCCGCACTATAACCTGTTTTCGCCTGTTAGCGATGGCACCTTTCGAGATGCCTCACAGGCGGGAACAGAATTCAGAACCATATCGGACATCCGCGACAGGCCAACACCAACAGGGCCGAATGGTGGATGACTCCGACAAAGGCCCGATTACTGGCATCTCAATAATCCTTCAGACAACTATTGTTCACCCATGTCGTCTACGGAGACCATATGGCCGGGTGATAATCCACATTACAGACAATCTCCCACACCACCCCCTTCTGGCACAATGCTATACTCAAGGGGAACCCCGTGGTATTATCGGGAGGAATCGGCACCACCGTTTCGCCGGTACATCGGTCCGGCTACACATCACGACCGTCAGCCGACTGCACCACCACCATATGCGGAATATCAGTCCTCACCTCGGGGAGAACGTCTGCGTAATCTTCACAACATTCCGCCTCCCGTCCATAGACCCATGCCAGTCTAGGGCTCTACAACTGGGGCGGACTCATTAAATTGGAGTGCATGTGTCCTCGCTCCTTGGCATCGGCATCGACGGGAAACACCAACACCACCACCACCACCGCCACCACCTGCACAACGACCAGCCTTACAATACTCGTCAGATTCCCAGATACCCACACCACCCGGTTTTCAGCCACTTCAGTCTTCCCGCGGTCTTGGCTGAGTCATCATCCCTCCCGAATTTAGTGGTGAGAATGATTGGACCAATTATAAAATACAGTTCGAGATCATAAGTCGGACTAACCGCTGGAATGATCAGCAAATGGGTGAATATCTCGCCGCAAAGCTTTCCGGAAAAGCCCTTTAAGTTCTTGCGGATCTTGGAACTGACTACACACCCACCTACACACAATTGGAACGAGCATTGACGGAGCGATTTGGCGACACAGCTCTCGGAGAAACTAGTCGTCTTCAACTCAAGAATCTCCGAGGAAACGTGGGAGAAACTCTCCCCGAGTTAGCTAGCTGAATCAGAAGGCTAGTCACCCACGCATATCCGAGCACCAACACGGAAGGCGTGATCCATCTGCATCTCGACACTTTTATTGATGCATTGAGCGGCGAACCCGCCCTGAAAGGAAAAT
>JAVVLW010003975.1:0-25000 GCA_034401795.1 Chaetoderma sp. LZ-2023a | reverse complement strand
TCATGTCGATGTGACTCTGGCAGAGACTACGTGTTTGTCTGAGACTACACAGAATAGAGAGAGAGGCCCTTTTGGTGTGGTTGATCACAAGGCGATCAGTGGTGTATATCACTGTGGAGGCTTGTCTCTAAATGAGCGATCAGACCCATTATGTGTGGTAGTAGTAGTGTCGAGATTAAAATGATTCTACCTCCCTCAACTGGCAGCCGCTCGACGATCCGTGGTGGCCCCCACCGCCCTTTCAATCCCTGGGGGCCTCCATCCAGAAGCATACCTCAACCACCTGTCTCAACAACCCTGGCGGCCTCCATCTAGAGGTATACACCAACCACATGTCTCAACAACCTATGCCACAGGGATTGAGAGGGTGGTGGGGGCCACGGATCGCCGAACGGAGGCCAGTTGAGGGAGGTGGTATCATTTTAATACCGACACTACTACTCTAGGTTACCGGCCGAGTGGGCGATCAGGTAATCGCGGCTTAAACCTGACTTCAGCAGAGATCGACTGAGAAGGGCTTCGCTTGCAGACTGGCAAACTGAGTTTGGATTACACGAACTCAGCTCAAACCCAACTTCGCCTCTGATTCAATCATTTTCGCAAATTGCGCCATTTTAAAAACTGCACAGAACCAATATTCACTTGTATATCGCCGTCACCCATTGGGACCGATATCTAATCTCATATTTCCGCCAGTATCGAAATGATATTGGTGCAAGGACCAAGTCGCATAAATGGAAACATCAAGTGATGTCATTTATAATACCCGCTCCCGTTATCATTTGGATTTTGGTTCTTGCAACAGTTTCATTTGGTTATTGTTCCTTGAGCCAATATAATTTGGATGCTGGTCCTTGCAGTCAGTTGCGGTAGGCATTAGGACAGCCTCGCATAGCTCACATTGCCTCGTACAATAGGCTCACCCGCATACAATAGCACTGCATGTCAGGGAGCGGATGTCTAAATGGGGAGATCTTCTCCCTAAGACGGGTAAGATTTTGAACCGTTATGCCATTATCATTTGGATGTTGGTCCTCACATCAATAACATTTGGATAGTGATCCTTGCGCTGATATATTTTGATATTGGTCCTTGCGCTGATATCATTTGGATATTGGTGCAAATATGAGATCGTATATCGATCCAGCGCCATTGGGCAATGAGCCGTGCTGATATCCAAATATATTTTGGTTAAGAACTGCCTGGTAAACGACGCAGGGCCAATGATCAACTGAGCAATTTGTATATTAGGTTGCTATACTACAACACCAAATCTACTTGCCTAATCCATATGACGACGACGACGACGTAAAAACAGAGCTACACTTAATCCAGGAATCAGCTTGAATGGGGCTTGAGCGTTTCGTGCGCAACAGGCCATTAATCCTTTATTTGTCAAGATTGGCTTATTGAATTCCTATTCGCATTACAAGAGATGGCGATTTTTGAACTCTTATGGCTGAAATGACTCGCTTGTGAATCGAGTCAAGCATTGGAGTGGTAAATCTTCAAAATACTTCTTGTATGGCAAATGACATTTACCAAGATCATTACATAATAGATGATGATAATACCGCATGATATGGGTTAATTTACTGCTCGCCCATTGTGATTAGAAGCACGTGTCATTCAGCTTTTCCATAACTGCCTAGTGGCTAGCCGTGCAGCTAGAAGATTTCCATTGCAGGCGTCTATTAAGCTAGTGCCTCGCGTGAATCGTTCTATTAGTGACGTAATTTCCTGCTCTCTGGTATCACCAGGGGCCGTATGCATGAAACTTCCTTAACTTAAGTGAATTATTTTTCTTAACCGGTTAAGAAAATCCTTAGCTAAGGATGACTTTTAAGTACGTTGCATAAACTCACTCTACTACTGAAGGTTACTGATTGTAGGGCAAAATGTTCACTATGAAAATTTAGGAACTTTATAAGCACTGATCGATTTTTCTAGCCAGTAGTTCTTTATCAGGAGACTCTGTTTGTCTTTGAGAAAGGTTGCTAACTGTGCTGTAAAATGATTATAACCAAACTATTGAATTTAAAAGATTTTCAATTAACACATAAATTAAAAACATTGCACACGTCGCTATGGATACCTTGAGTTTCATGATCTTAATGTGAGTCCTTTGTTTTTATTAAGTAATGTCGAAATATCATATTATTACTGAAGATCTAGCATATCTAGGAGTTTATGCGTGCTAATCTTGGATCTATTCAGATATACGTCTAAATAAACGTGCTATGTGGTTAGCATTGAACATTCTTATACCTTGTAATCATTTATTGTTTATAACAAGCAATTTATGTACATTTATAGACATGCGTTTTTGTATCCGTAACTTATGCTTTGAATCTCCAAATTAGCTCTAATGAATAAATATTTGTATGCATTTTGTGACTTTCTCCAGTGGGGATGTTACAATTACAAAGCATGTATGGATCCAAGAACGTTATTTGTTCATAAAATGCCCATCTTGGGAATCTCTGATGCGCCAGATCAGCTTTTCATTGTTTGCAGCATATGCTTATTCTGCATGCGCAGAGCAATTTGGAAACCGTGGTTCCCCGAAAATGACGTCATTCTCCAGATTTCCCTAGCGCCGAGCTGCGCGCGACCTGTGCAATATCGAGCACTGGCCGATTTTTCTATCCGCACTCGTTTTGCCGTTCCGCTGGCTGCCCGTATGGAAATAGCAAGATAGTAAAACAACTATCTCGATTTTAGGCAGCTGCTGCACGCCCAGCCGCGCATGGCAAATCGCGTGGTATGGAAAAGATGCCTAACTAGACACACATGGTTAGCCATGTGTGACTAAGGTTATTTCAGCAATAGGAGTTAACATTTGAATCATGAAGTGCCAGCATCTTAATTCAGGTATTGAATAAGCTGATGAATATTTGGAAACAAATGTGACTAGAGACCTTTGCCCACAAGTAGTATAGCTGGTATTAGAAAAATACCACCACCCTCCAGTGGCCACCGATCTGTGATCCGTGGCTCCCACCGCCCTCGCAATTCCTAGGGCATAAGAATTTGAGACACGGGCCACATAAGTACATACCATACCTCATGTCTCTAAATGGGAAGAAGGGCCGAACACCCATTTAGGGTCACGCATCCTAAGTCATATACCAACTTCTGAACATACATATTCTACATGGTCCGAATGCCCATTTAGAGACACATCATCAGTGGTATACTGATCATCTGTGATCAACCACGCATTACATGGTCCGAACACCCAATTAGAGAACGCAATGCTCAGTCATATACCGATCACCTGTGATCAACCACACATTACATGGTCTGAACGCCCATTTAGAGACAAGCCACCTTAGTGCTATAAGCCTCATCATGGTTACTGTAACACAGCTCGAGTGATGGCAAAGCAATTCGACCTTAGAGGCTATTCTAAGGCCAACAAAGCCGAGCTGCTCCAGATGATTGGACATGTCCACGCTCAGGAGTTGCAAAAGTGACTCTCCAGAGCACAGCAGACTGGGAGGTTTGCAGCACTCACCAGAGGCGACACAGATAACTACCATAAGAAAGCACAGCGCTGTCGTGAGCTGCGTCAGCTAGATGAAGAGGTGACTGCTAGGTTACAGACCAAGGCTGTAACAGCTCGGATGGCAAATCACCAACTAGAGCACATACCACTTCTAGAGAGAATCATTGATCGACTGTTGAGGGAGCCTAGATCTGAACCCTTAGCCCGGAGTACGAGGCAAAAAGGTGAGCAGATTCTCAAACAGTGCCTGGGTGAGAGGAAGACAGAGGAGAAAAGGATGGCCAACGGTACTCTGGCCATTCTTCAGAGGGCTAGAAGGAGACATTACAGGTCGGATCATGGAGAAGCTCCAGACTCTATAGAACACCTTCTACCTCCGGTATACCCACACCTATCGAATCCGGCACATCGAGGATGGTAGCGTACTGCTCTTCCACAAGAGTGCTCCAGTGAGTTCCTGGATGAACACACTAGAGGCAGCCCAGACCTGGGTGAAGGCCAGAGAGCAAGCCCACCTCGACCCAGACAATATTGATCGACCCAACACCACATGGGCCTTCGTCTGATCAATCAACGTTGAGGTCAAGGTTGCCATTAACCACCAGCCTCTGCTAGCATTGACTCCAAGCCTGGCTCTGATGGAGGAAGGGAATGGTGGCACTCGATACCTACAAGGACAACATGTGGGTCTGGAGATGTCTACCAGTCCACCAGGGTGTTAGAGCTGATAGAAGTACAGCTCCTGCCCGAGAGCTTGTTAAACAGTTCTACGGCCTGAACAGGCATGTGGCTGATGTGCCAAAGACGACCCTGGACCAGCTGGACAAGGAAGAGTTCTTTGCGAAGACAAGGATTCGCATTTACGAGCCAACCAAAGAGGGAATCTTTCATCTGACCAGGAAACCTGCTCACTATCCGAGCATCATGACAACTGGAGTATACGACCAGCATGCCCTCTTCATTAAGGACATCTCCAAGCTGGCTCAGACTTTCATCTGCGGGCACTGTCAACAGCAGTTCACCCAAGCATGTAGTCTCCATCACCATGCTGACCACTGTACAGGTGGAAAAACGACCATCGAGTGCCCCGGGTAGAAGGTAGAGGTACCGCAGTCAGCATACGAGAAGGCCTTCTATCCACCCCAACCAGCCACTTCAGCGGCTACTTATTGGATTGAACACGAGTCGAGAAACTGAGGAATTCACATACACCACGCAAAGTCTGGTCACGGTGGCGAGCGTTGGATCGAAGGTGCTCCCGTGGGTGGTTATGATCCGATAACCAAAACAGTATACAAGTTCCATAGCTGTCACTGTCATGGATGTTCACAACACCAGCGAGGTGAGGATGCTGAACAAAGATACCGCAAGACGGTCGCGAGAAATGTGAAACTGAGAGCATCTGGATGCATGCTTGTGGTACAGTTGGAGTGCTGTATAAAACGCTGTCCAGGCGTCGATGCACTAGTGCTGATGGTACCATACCCACACTTTATCATCTATGACTTTGAAGACATTCTAGATGGGATCAAGACCCACCCTACAGAGACTCTTATGATCGAGAGTGCCCACATACCTATCTCGGTGTCAGTTGGCCGCTCCTTAGATGGCAGCACGAAAGAGCCAACTCACCTCTGCAATGCTGACCCCAAGATGCTGATCTCAGAGTTCATGCAGGAGATCCAACTACAAGCCTCCATGATATCTGCAAGGGTTCGGTCGCCGTATTCACCCACAGACTTGGACAAGTTACCAAAATGACAGCAACGACTTATCAACGAGCGGTGTGACCAAGTGCCTGTCCTTGGGTTCAACTCTGGACGGCATGACCTGAACCTCATCAAGAAGTACTTCGTGAATGAGCTCACACAAGTTTCGTAGGAACTGCAGGCATGGGGAAAGTCGCCAGGAAAGTTAGCCAGACAATGTTCCTCAACGCACATGAACTAAGGTTTCTAGATGTGCTGAACTACCTCGGTCTCGGGGGTCTCCTATGAAGCGTGGATCAATGCCTATGGGTGCACACAGCAGAAGAGCTGGTTGCCTTATGAATTTCTCGACACGCCCGAGAAGTTCGACTATTCAGGTCTCCAAGAATACCCAGCATGGTGGTCTAAGATCAAGGGGGCTACCTCCTTGAGCTGTTAGAGTGGAAGCAATGTAATCAGACCTTCAGCCAGCAAGGGATGTGGACATTCACTGACTGGCTGCAATACTATAATAACTTGGACGGCAGCCGTAGAGTGGATGCGACAGTTCTACACAGAATGAGGTATAGGCATCATAAAAGATGCGGTCTCTCTCCCGGGGGTGTCACTACAATACCCTCTTCACAGAACCGCTCAGCACATGCCATATGTTAGCCTCTATGCCACAAGCAAGGACGTCTACGAGATGCTGAAGGGTGCCGTTGTTGGTGGACCCAGCATCATGTTCACAAGATACCATGAATCTGGTCTTACCCGAATTTGTCAAGGTGACCGTGTCTGCCAGCATCTCCTGGGTAACGATGCGAATGCTCTGTACCTGTCTACAATGGCCCAAGAGATGCCATGTGACAAAGAGACTGTACGGCAGTGGTCTGATACTAGCAACGTAGACTGCTTTAAGGAGGATCTCCTAGTAGATCGCTGGTTCAGTTTCGCTGAGGTGGACATAGAGGTGCCCAAGGCCTTGTGGACGAAGTTCAAGGAGATGCCTACTATCTTCTACAACCATGAGATCCCGGTAGAGTCGGTACCTCCTGAGATGCTCGCATACCCTGAGAAAATGGATCGGAAATGGCCCATCACCAGCAAGTTGGTCGGTGCCCTCTCTGGCAAGAAGAGGCTTTTGTACGCGCCAACAATCATGTGGTATATCTCCCACGGTCTAGAGATCACTGCTGTCTAACGCACCATGGACTACATCCCTCAGAAACTATGTGAGTGGTTCGTGAACGCCGTTACACTCAGGAGATGTGGATAAGAGCAAAGCACTCTTGGTAGAGCTCTTCAAACTCCTCGGCAACAGTGCCTGCAGGAAGCTAATCGAGGCCCTAGAACGCCATACCAATAAGAGCTTCACCAAGGATGAATGCACGGTAGATAGAGCCCTGCACAACGCATGGTTCGGGAATCTCGAGGAGATAGGTAAGTCCTATGATTTGCAGAGTGGTAAGCCTAAAGTCACCATTCGTCGCCCCTTCCAGGTGGCTATAGCAGTATACGAGCTCACGAAGCTGTGAATGCTGAAGTTCTACTATGACTTCCTCGACTGCTACATAGCTCATGACAGCTTCGAGTACCTGCAGATGGACACTGATTGCGCATACATTGCCATAGCAGGCTCTTACCTTGATGAGGTGGCAGGCCCAGAGATGCAAACAGAGTACCAGGCCTGCAAATGGGGATGGTTGTCATGCGACAAATGGTCTGGATGGACACCAGGCCTGTTCAAGCTTCAGTTCGAAGGCACTCGTGGTATTGCTCTCTGCTCCAAGTACTACTACGTGGAGAGCGCAGACATGTCGGAACGACAAGCGAAATACTCAGCCAAGGGAATGTGTAAATGGTAGAATGAGGTCTCCTGGCAGAGGTTCTACAGCACCCTCCATGGTGTAGTGGACAGAGCCACAAATCGAGGCCTCCACATGCACAACCAGGGTATGGTGACATATGAGCAGGAAAAACTTGGTCTCTCTCAGCCTACTACAATAAGAGATATGGGCTACCAGATGGTGTCCACACCGAGCCCATCGAATATAATGTCACGCAGCCTACTATGCTTCAACCGACAGTCAGCGCTTATGATCTGGAGGATGTCCACATGACATAAGCACTCCTGGTGGAGGTAGTTGGGTGTCTGTAGTGATAAGCTGCAGCTCCTCTCGTACAAACGGCCGCCTAGGACTGCTCTCCGACCATGCCATGTAGTACAGCCAAGCCGCCTCCACATACATGTCAATCTTGTGTACATGTATCGATCAGTTGGGGTCAGTTGCCCATCTACGTCCGCCCTCCAACTCACCAGGCTCATGCAAATACCGAACCAGGGCATTGAATGGAAGTCTGTCGTCAGAACACAGCTCTTGAACAGAGCATCGAGGCTGTACCACAGAGGATCACTGAATGGCCTGGACTGGCTTCTGCCCTATCAAGTGAGTGACCGCAGCATTGGATCTCTCCACCACAAAGGGTAAGCCTCTGACCCACACTCTGGAATGACCGCCGGCTGGGACAACCATCTCCTGAGCATACTGATGTGGGAACAGCCTCTCTGCCAATGTGCGGTTCCACCACTCGACAATAGCCTGAGCACGGTGATGTCCCACCTCGTCTCGTCTAACCATGACACCATGTTTGTGCATAATAGATGCAGTCTCACCTTTAAACTCCTTACCTTCATCCACTTGCAGCAACTCTGGCCACTGGAGGGGATTTGTGGGTCCTCATAGATACTTTGGAACCCGGCAGCCATCTGGCTCATGGAATTATCTGTGAGCGACACTGCCGCCTTGTACCTGCTGGCTCCATCGATGATGGGGAGGGCGTACTTGTAGGTCTTGCATGTTCCTCTGGAACAGACCCGATCAGGCAGAAGGAACAGCACATCTGCCTGGTGAATTCTGTTCGGGACAGGTTCATCAAAGTATGCATACCGAATGTGCCGTGGATGAGGTTTGTAGATCTACCACATCACATGCCTGGTAAGCCACTGGCTACCCATCTCCAAGGTGAATGTGTTATCCTTGTGACATGTAGCTTCGAGCAGCTGATGAGGCTCATGATAATAGCTGCCGGGCCAGTAATAGAGATCTTCAAGAGAGGCTATCAGTACGTCAGATTTCATCACTGACGTCGACACCTGTCCTCTCCTGTATAGCTTGGGCAAACTCTAGACAGACGAACAAACGACCATCATTTATCCGACCATCTCTGAACACCTCCTCAATACACTGTTGTCTAGTCTTTGCTAGATCCTCACTTAAAGGAAGCTTATCAACAAAGGCTTGCCAGTTAAAAGTCTTGACGAGGTCATGCAGAGAAGCCATCCTATAAAGTGCGTCTTAAATGTTCGGCAGCCCAGATGACTGCCAGGGCTATGGCAACATGTGGGAGCCATGGACCAGCAATGCTAAATGCTGGAATGGCCTCAGAGATCTTCTCAACTCCATGGAAAGCATTGTTGGCAATTTTGCGGACCATCTCGCCAGCCTTCATTGTGAACAGAGCGATCAGAGCCCAAACTGCCGCTACTGGGCCAAGAGAGCGCTTCAGGTAGGCATGATAAATCACTTTATCTCGGTGGATTAGTCGGATGGATTCCGGCTCTACATCTTCACCATCAGAGTCCTCGTCATAGGCATCATAGTCGTCATCATGGTCCTCATCATCATCATCATGGTCCCCATCATCATCTTCATTGATATCCTCAACTGGATCCTCGAAACTTCCTGTTCGTACATCGTCTCTCCTCTGGACTCACTCGAGAGCTGCCTATACAAGTGCTTTAAACTCGCTATATATAGACATGGCATCCATAATCATGAATGCAAGCGTGTTTGCCTTGGCGAACTGGGGTCTCAGCTTCGATGACCTTAAGGTGGCGGAGGTAGAGAGAAAACGTCATAACCAGGCGATGGAGAAGCAGTCTAAGGAGAAGTTTGAGTACAGCAAGGCACTCGAGCATATGCACCAAAGGGAGGCACGCCGACGGCAACAAAGGGCTTATGCCACCCAGAACATCAAAGACGCAGATGAGAGTCTCGTTGAGTACTATAAGGTTGTAAAGCTCTCCAAGCTGACGCTCGACTATTAGGCATTAGGAGGTCAGAAGGTGGCCGAGGCCATAGTAGTAGTAGGAGCTGTGGTAGCTGGGACAGCTGCTGGAGTTATGCTCCACACGCGTTCAAGCTGAATGCCTCCATTTCGCGAGAAGCGAACCCTGCTATGTCCAAAGTACAGCACCGTTACTCTGACTGAGCGAGTGCCCCTTCGCTCTCCGAGCAGGTTCCCAACATTAAAGCTGAGCTGGTTGTCAGGTTACGTGGGATGTCCCTTCATTTGAGGAGGCACTGACCTTCGATCGCCGACGCGAGATCCTCGTGGCCACTGGTCAGGTGGAGTAGGGCATATGACTTCATTTTCTGTCGATAAAGACAGCAATCAGCCAGATCGCCCACCTCACTGAGAAAGTTGGTCCCAGCCACCACAAGTTTGAAATCGGCTAGCTCCCCCAGCTCCTGGACCACCACTCCTTTCTGAACCAAGACTGCTACAGCTACACAGTCTGAGGCACCTCGTTGCAATGCCAACTCCAGGCGCTGGTTAGCCATGGCCTGGACCTGTTGGTGCTCTCGCTCTATGTGTAGGATTCGTTTCTAGAGCCTGCACGTTTTAGTTCCTGGTCGTTCTCATCATGCCAGACATGAAGTCGTGGAGAGGTCATCGTTACATCAGTAAGCTGTTCGGTGTACACCCAGAGGAACAGCTTGTCCTGCATCAAGGCCGGGTTCATGTGTGTTCTCGAGGAGAAAGGTGGCAGCGCGACAGGTGTTTCTATATCTGGTTGTAAGTCGAATTCTGTGAAGCCTTCATTACACCCTGTGGCATAGTACCCTTTCCCCTTCACATAGTAGGAAGGTCCATGAGCCAGTGGAGCCAGGACCTGGTGCTCATCGTTCACATAGGTGGGTGGTGTCCAGGGTGTTGTTGCTCCGCATAATCTTCCACCTGCTCACCACCTGTGGGAGCTCTACCTTCTTCGCTTCTGTGCTCTTGAGCTTGAACTTGAGCATCATGCTCCTAATCTCATGGATCTATCCTGAGAGAGCGAAGTCCATGAACTTCTCCACAGCAGAGAGGGTTCGAATCATGTATACTATGTTGAATGGCTGTTAGACAGTCCCGGTGTGGTGCGAGGTCGTGGGTTCAACTACCCCATCTGGATGGTGTACATACTGCTGCATGTTTAAGGTGTAGGTATATACAGGTTTTGAACAGGCGATGTACAAAGTGCTACTGCATGAGCTCGTCTTCGGTCGGCAGAAACCCTCCAAAAATAAATGAGATGGTGGCCAACACCGCCTCCACCCTGCTCCCAAAGAGCATGCTGATTGACAGGGTCTAACGAATACTTCGTCACATCAACATTATCCACAAGCGAGCCCAGGTCTCACGTCCATCTGATGCAGAGATACTGACTGCCACGGAGGCGAGCATACCGGCCTGCAGTTCAAAGGAACTCCTGACTCGGATACTCTACTGGAAGCTTGACAGCACCCAGGGAAGGTCACTAGATCTCTCCAGAATACCCACTTAGAGTCCAGGAATTCTAGCTCTCCAGAAGGCTAGGGTTGATTCCAAAGATCTACTAATGGTCGGGAAGTGAGCTGGCGTATTCAACCTCCACACTGATGATGAACACCGGATGTTGGATGATATACAGGCTGGGGCCACAGATTACTTTCGAGCGGATATCAATACAGCTGTGACTGAGGGCCGTGAGGCTGGGCATGCCAGTAGTCATACTGAAGTCAGAGAGGAGGGTTGGCTGCAGGTCACAAGGAGGCCTTTGATCACATCTTCAATGAAAGAGGGCACGAGCTGCTGGCGAGAGACAAGGCAGCACTTAAAATATTCCCAACCGAGAACTACCAGGACTACCTCATCAAAACTGTTCTCAAGGCAGATGCTTAGAGGTCATGGCTGAAGTGGGTCTTCTGCAAGATGTGGCAGAAGAATAGAGTCCAGGCATCTGATGGTGAGTTGGAGAAGCTTCAAGCTGGCGAAGTTCCTCAAGCTTCTGATGAAGTTCCTCAAGCTTCTGACGAAGTTCCTCGACCCTGAAAAACGCATCCTACTACTGTTGCGGCTCAGCTTCCTGGGCTAACGCTTTCGCTTTAGCTTCCTGGCAGGATCCAGCTTGTGCATGAAGTTTTCTGCTTTCTACAGCGAAGACTCTTGAAGTGTGACAGCTCACCTGTCTCCTTGTTGGTGAAGATGAATTGGTACCGTTTAGCTAACCTCTGTACTCCCGCAACAAAGTCCTGTTTGGTCTCCTTGAGGGTCAGGCTGTCATATATGGTCTCCAGCAGGGAGCGCCCACACTTGGAGCTGAAGTACAGCAACTGAGCATTGTGGCAGATATCTGGCGAGATCTGATGGATGTACTTCTGAAAGAGGATGAAGACAGTGATCTTGGTGTGGCGGATGCGCCTGGTGATGTCGTTGAGGTAGGCGACTGACTGTCTTCTGGTCCGTTGCAGGGTCATCGATGACTAGAACAAGTGGGTCTGTCAGTAGAGCTGCCAGCAGCTTCTCCATCAATGCCTGTAGGTTCAGCGCTTTGGCTATTGGGCCCTTATACCACTGGTCGTTGTTGTCGACAGCATCAGCTGCAGAGTCGGACACCCCGAGCAAATAGTGCTCATGCAGATGTTCTGCCAGCAAGGCACACAGTAAGGTGTTTTTTTCCTTGTTTGGATGGTGCAATGATCAATACCACCTGCCAAGCATTGGCTGGTCTGCTGCTGTATGGTACTGACATGTTGCGCGTGTGCGTGAAGGATGGCCAGCACCTGTTTGGCTGTAGCCTCATCTATACCTGGGAGTTTAAATCGAAGCATTTCCTGTATGAGCTCTATTGCCTGCAGGACCGGCATTGTTATCCCGCCAGCTGAGTCAAATGATGTGATGGAGGTGTCGAGCATGAAATCCCAACAACAGTTGAGAAAGTAACGCAGAGGGCCTGTGTCAGTAGCAGTGTCCAGAACATCGAGTATCCGTATGAGGCAAGCACATGATGTCATGTTTATTTAAGAGGTCTTAAATGGCAGGCCGAAGAACCCTGACTTTTTCACATCGGGGAGTTGGAGTTTAGAGGCAGCCCCTTTTTCACCATCGACGCTGACATCACTGACCATGATCCTTCCAATCTTTAGATTATTTCCATCCAGTCCGAAGGAGCTTCTGCTTTTGAACAGGTTCTGAATGAGCCCATGGGCTTGAGCTTCTGCATACATCTTGATGGCTCCTGCATCACTCGTCTCAAAGGCACCTTTGAAAATTAGCCTGTCCTTGAGTATCATGCCTTTGTATGCAGTGGTGGCACTGTTAAGGGTCGAGGATCCTATAGCTTGTACATTTCCGATGAGCTCTCTAACAGGTATGGTACCACGGATTTCCCATGGTTTGCCCTTCTCATCGAAGTCCATGAAGGAGATGGGGGCAACAGCGTCCTCTGAGCCAAGGTATGCCTCACATAAGTGGGCCAACTCCCCAATCTCCTTGCTTTCTGGGTCTGTAAGTGATAGAGACATTACTGGGGTATTTATAGTGGCTTAAACCTAGTCGTACCCAGCGGGGAACTGCGGAAACAGATGAACGTAGGTAGAGCAGGCAGTGGGTCAAGGAAATAAGTATCAGTGCTTCGGATACTGGCCCTCTGTGCAGAGGCATGCATTGTGGGCTAAGCACCATTTCTGGGCATTGGAAATCCTCAGTCCGCATGATAGACTATGCACTACCGACTCTGCCATAGCTACTACAAGCTGGAAAAAGGCTGTACCACCGAACCATACAGTCCCTGGGTGTGTATGCTGACAGCGTGTGTGTGGGCTGCCGGGCAGGCCAATCTCATTTCCCATGACTCCTGCACTGAAGAGTCAGAATGATCTATTGCTCTACGAGCAGAATCTACTAGCAGCAGAGAAGACTGGTGATGAGCACAGCAATAGCCAGACCTGACACCACTCGTAGGGCTATCGTCCTGCTAGCACTGCTTGGCGGGGTGATGGGTGACAGCATGGGTCACCGTTTGTCGTCCAGCACTCTGAGCATCGGAACGACGGTAGCACTGGCGTGTGAGGCCCATGGGGACCTAGGTGCCATGGGCGTCGGGACGACATGTGCAGCTGAGTTCGATGTCAGTGTTAAAACCAATGTGGACCCACGGGGAACTCTCCTCGACTGTCATGTTATTGTAGCCGCTGACCTATTGCTCAGAATAAGTCATAGCTGTGGCGATATAGCGAAGTCGAGCTTACGACCGACCTTCTGTAAGGCTTGCTGGAACTTGGCAATGAGGCTACTGGGATCTGCAAGAATGATCATGTCCTCGACGAGACTGCTGCACCTCTTTTCCACTCACCCCATCAATGGAGTGGCGCAGCTTGGTCTGGGCTGTCAGGAGACAATAACATAATGCATCTAAGGACTGGTTGATTCGAATGATCCCCACTGGTGTAAGCCCTGAGATTGTGTGCGGGATAAAGTATTTCCATACATCTGGGCAGTCTTGCCTGATTCCGGTGATGTGCATATTTTGCACCCTTGCTCCAGGCTCTGAGTTTGGATCGAATGAGAACATCGCTGTCTTCGGACGACTTATTTTTTGAGGGGTTTGGTAAGGTAGCCTGCGTACTCACATCTCAGGACACCTAGACCACCGTTGTCACCACTATGCCACCGATAGTCTGAGTGGGTGTTGAACTCTCGTTATAGTCTACTCGCTGCTGAGAGGCTGTAGCTAGCGGTTCCCATGGGCTGTGGATCGAAATCATTCTTATCAGGCAGGCTTGCGCCCAACTCATGGATGATTCGTCTCACCATTTAGTACACATGGAATCTGAGACAGCTGGCAATCAGCACAGCTTCAGCGGTACCAGAATAGGAGTGCAGCAAATCCGCGCCGACGCCGCATCCTGCCGTGGCACACCACACAGCGAAGTTCAGCTGTTGGTTCCAGAAAGAGAGGTTTGGACCGGTATGAGCTTTCTTCGCATCCTTGAAGGTGATTGATTGCAAGGTTGGTCAGTGGTCGTGGATTGAAGGAGAAGCTGATGTGGGACCGCCCATCGACTGTGATCGAAATAGGTGTTAGGTCCGGTATGTCATCCAGGAGACCACGTGGTCCAGCTCTCGAGTGAGTCCAGAGTGTACCCAGAAGGGGCGGTTGGCTCTGGTCGATTGTCGTGAAGTTCGTCGGGAAGGCCATCTATATTAGTCATCTTAAAGCCGCTGTTCCAGCCGCAATTTCAACATACTGTTTGGCACCGTAGAGATCGTCGATGCAGTCCTGCCACAACATCTCGTTTTTTAACTCCTCCATGTCCATCCGACCGGTGGAGCCTTTGAGGTATTGCTGATGCACTTTGGGTTTCTCTGTGTGGTACAGGGTTTGGAGTTTCAGCACATGGTGGTACTCTTCATCGCTGACCTTCCCATCCACGAGGGATTTAGAGACTGTCTCGTCCAGAGCCCGTATGTTGCTCTGCGCTAGTGTTCCATACTTAGCGTGCTTCTCCAGCTTCCGGTGGCCAGGACAGTAGCAGCAAAGGTCATTCCAACCAACGGGATAGCGACGATAGCACCCACACCTGTAGCGAGGATGGAAATGGCGGCCACACCAGCACTGGCTCAATCACACCTGCAGCTGTAGTTGTGCGTGCTGGACTGTTATATGCTGTTTTATATCGCCTGTGTGTTCTGCTGTACTTTTCTGTCTCGTGAACGAGATTCTGTCTGATGGTGTCAATCTGCCGTGGACTGTACGCCCCCACCCCCTCCCCCATCAGGTGGTAAGGTGGGATATATTTGAGGCTGCTCTCGCTAGTCACTCGTCGTTGGTGTAGTTATTTGTTAATACGGATGCGCACACGGGTGTGGATGCCTGCCCATACACGATCCCGTCAAGTCACTCAATACAATCTCAAAATAGCTGAAATGATGCCATATGCACACATGGCTTCGGCATGGTAGGTATGTTTCCTGAACGGAGACTCGCACGAAAAACTTTCCTCTCGCAAACCACAATATTTTTGTAGGTTAACTCCTCCATTTGTCCCTTGCATCTCTATAGGAGGGCGTCCCTTTTTACCACTCTCCTCCTCTGCTTCGGCATTGTAGGCATGAGGGAGGCCTGCGCGATGCAATTTTCTCTCGCAAACCAATAATTTATGGCCAGCCTGAGGCATATATAGTTTATGTTAAACTAACTGATTTACCACGCCCGGAACCTCCCTCACAGGGGTACCTTTCACGATACCCTCTATATATGAATAGATCAGTTAGGTACGTCTGGCAAGATATGGAACAACACACCACTTTTATTTTTATGTACACCGTTTTATAAAGTATCAAACGAGTACCATTGTTTGACTCTTTTCTTCTTCTTCATACTGAATTGCGTCATTTCCACTTTCCCATCTTTGGAATGATGGCAAGACACACTGGTGATACGAACAGCTGGGATGAAACGGTGGTGTTCAATTTTCGCAGCAATTGCTGCACGAGCCCACTGGAACATAATCGTTCCACCGGCCCTGGAGGTCGGTCTTTGTGGACATCGGCGATGCGCTGCATCTACACCCAATCCCCAAGGTTAGGTATCCAGCGACATCTTAAGGAGGAACCACCCACACCCCTGGCGGCTACAGGAGTGGGTAAGTTTTTTAACCCTTTAATCCTAGAAATTAGTCAAGAACATTAACATATTTGCCAATTGAATGTCTATTTTGAAAGATTTCCCTCTAAATTAAACATTTTACGTAGGTGGTAGCGTATTTACGACATTTATCAGTATCTGTTTACACAAAAATAGGCATATATTAGTTCGAAGGCAACCATGCAAGATAAGTACCAAATTAATTTGACATAAATGGTGTTGCTTCCCAAGGTCGCAATAGCTTCAATTGAAATTAATATCAAAATTAATAACTGAATATATATTAGCCTGCATAACAAGATTGTACGGTCAATGGCACATGTGAAAGAGAGAGAGAGAGAGAGAGAGAAAGAGAGAGAGAGAGAGAGAGAGAGAGAGAGAGAGAGAGAGAGAGAGAGAGAGAGAAAAGAGAGAGAGAGAGAGAGAGAGAGAGAGAGAGAGAGAGAAAGGGATGGAGGGAGGGAGGGAGGGAGGGAGGGTGATGGGTTGGAGGGAGCGAGGGAGGAAGGGAGGGAGGGATGGAGGGAGGGAGGGAGGGAGGGAGGGAGGGAGGGAGGGAGTAATGAACAGGATATTGTGTTGTTAACTTCATCATTCAGAAATCTCTTAATCCTTTACTTGTCAAGATTGGCTTATTGAATTCCTCTTCGCATTACAAGGAAGACGATTTTTGAAATTTTATGACTGAAATGACTGGCTTTGGGAATCGAGTATTGTAATGTTCTCGGCTCTCCGGAGAGCCGCTGTAGTAGCATAGTTATGGCAGTCCTGTAATCGAACACACACGTTGATCCTGTCTGTAATGACACAGCGGATTGTCCAGGATACATAATATGGGTAGATTGTAGATTGTCAGTTATGATTGGTTGGTGATCTATTGGGAGATGACATGGTCTACCAGAGGGAACACAATATCCGACAGATAGTTTTAGTTTAGTTGTTTAGGTATTGAGTTCCTCTCTCTGTGTAAGGCATAGTAGAGACATATACTGATCTCTTCGATTCCTGGCTTCAATTCCATGGGAATGAACATGTTTCCTGAGCAGTCTAGTAACAGTTGTGTCAGCTCAACGGAATCTGCCATAATTCTTCTAATTGTACTGGTTTATATTTCTGCATCGTTCAGGCTTTTGTGCAGATCTACTAAGTATGGTGTTCTGATAGCTTCAATTGATGGGCATGAAGTGATGAAGTGAATGCCGGCTTCCTCTGTATTACAACGTGGGCAATCTGCCTTCACCGTGTGCTGATTGAACTTATTTATATTAGCTTGTAGAATGTATGTCCTGATGAGAATTTTACATTTAATTGAAGCTCTAGTAATAGAGTAGTAATTATTACCGGCACTTTCCCAGATTGGATGAACTTTGCCTATCTTCAGGTTGTCGATGTTCAGATGTTTTAATGATGACTTTTCACGTGCTGCTGCCCTTAGTTTATTCCCCAAGTAGCTATTAACAGCCTTTAATACTACTGTCTTCCACTGACATTTTGTAGGTGTTTCTTCCAATAGTTCATAGGGAGATGCTAAGTCATATCGCTGCAGAATCCCTCTTACGCTGCCAAACCAACTGTGTGAAGCTTTGGTTTTGATGGCAAGCGGTCGTTCCGCAATTCTGCATTCGAAGGAGTCTCTATCACTGATTATATCGCCAAACGCTCTTAATATTCTTTTGTGTATCTCAGCTTGAAGTGGAATTAATAATAGGTAGACGGCGGCATCTGCGGCTCTCTCTGGTAAGTGTTGCAGTTGACGTAAGAAGTGTTTGTGGAATTTGTCTGCATGCTCTAGATCTTTTGTACTTACACGAATAGCTTCGCGACCGTGGATAAGACGTGGAAGTACATATATATTAAACAAATGTACTGATACTTTGGGGTTAAGGCGATTTTCTCCATGGACACCGGCGTCCATCAGGGCATAGATGGTTCTTCTGGCTACGTTTATCCTTTCAGGGACAACATTTTTTGTTTCAAATTTAGAGCCGTTGTCCCTTTCAATGCCAAGATGTACGACTGTCTTTCCAGATGGAAGGGTTGCTCCATTGCATTTAAAGGTTGGTAAAGCATCACCGTGGTTGATGGAAAGGACAACCGATTTTGATTTACGATTGTGTAACGTTCACTGGTTGTATATGATTCTTGTTCTTTTAATAGTAGTTGGAGCTCTTCTTCATTGGATGCGACTAGACAGATATCGTCAGCAACAGTTGGTGAGCTACGGGGATTATTCCGATCAGGCCACCTATATTTTGGTCCGAGACGAAGTTGAGTAATGGATTGATTGCCAATTTGTAGGCTGTTGGGGAACATATACCACCTTGGCGTACCACTTGACGTTCCAGAAAGCTTGATTAAAATGTTCCTTCCCATTTTACTCGAGAGTGCTTGTACCAGTCACTTAGCAACAGCCAGTTAACACCAGAAATATCAGCTTGGTACAGTTTACGGAGCATTGATTCATGCCATACCACATCGAATGCTTTCTGCGCGTCGAAGAAGGTGATATGGATAGGATGTTTGTTATCTTTAGCTTCAGCAATTATTTCTATAAGGATGATAGTAGCATTGTTGGAAGAAGTACCTTTAGTGAATCCTCTTTGGAATGGATTTTGGGATGCACTGATATTGTTCTCAGATAATTGTAAGTGAGCCTTTTCTGCAATCTTACCAACTAAGCTGGTGATGGTTATCTTTCTGTATGAATTTGACTCTTCCATAGGCTTATTCTTCTTCTTATAGATTGGTGAAACTCGTCCAAATTTGAACGTAGCTGGAATTTTCTTTAGGCGGATGACTGAGTTGATGGTCTGTGTTAATATAGAAATTATGACCGGACCACAGTTCTTTGGTGTTATTCAGATGGTTACATGCTTTTCCATTTGTAGTTCGGATCGACCGGTCGGGTACCGGCCGTACCAGCTAAGCTGAGTACGCGCCGCCCATCCTGGATTCGTTTCCTGAACAAGCCCCCCTTGGTAGAGCCATAAGCGCATATGAGCCTATGAGAGAGATCGCGTTGCGAAAATGACTAAGTTCATTAAAACGCATGATGTGCATACGCGCGTCTAGATGCTATTTTTGATAGAGCACGTAGTTACGACCAAGATAGGATGACGCTTTTAGTGTACCAAGATGGTACCCTGTAATCCTTATTGATTATCTGTTCCCGTTAAATCTGGCATTGATCAAGACCAGAATTTATCTTCAAAATATTGCCGTGACGCCATAACCACGTGGACGCAGACCTTCTAGAATGTTCTAGAACATTTGACTGCGCTATTATTAGCTACGCGCTGATTGGCTGTTGCTCGAACGATGATTGGTTGGAGCCTGCGCCTGTGACGTCACGAGGAGTATAAAGGGAGACGCGATCCAGAGATCGAGAGCATCCTTGGCCAGGGGCTGAACAGGTTGGATCTGTACCAGCTACTATCCGCGCGACAGACAATACGTGTATTACTTCGCTATGTGTCGGGTTTTTCTCCCGTAGCTGGAAGTTTCCTAACTCACCTCACTAAAACAATTTTGTAACTCCCTACTTACGGGAGTAATTTTGGAACTTTCTGATTATTGTTCACGAATATCAATATCTACATCGGAACACAAATTTGTGGTGAGGCCTATATGGCCTAAATTTGTGAGTCTACAGATGTAGAGGCAGGATGTTCTTTGATGGATGACTCGCCGGATCTGCCGGCCATGCCTAAAAGTGGTATTTCAACTGTCACCGCACTAATATCGTGCAGGTTCTTCTGACGTTCGACCGCACCAAGTGAACTCTGCCCGGTGCGTCTTCAGAGCTGGCTGACGTACCCAGCACCATGAAGCTTTGTTTTGTATCTTCGTTTGCCTCTGACAACCCCCTTTTGTGATCGGGTTGTTTACAACTTCCATCCGTACCATCGGTGTATGGGAACTTTCTTCCCCACAGTAGGACTATCGTATCTTTTGCTGACTGCTCGTTAGACATCCTATAAGGTTTACAGTTCTGAGCAATGTACCCTTCCCGCCATGAGTGTTCTTGCGGGAATCTTGTTTGCGGAAAACAGCTTGCGGAAACCAACCTGCGGTGAACTTTCCAGCTTCCTGAGAATGCATCATCTCACGTCGACTACGGAATGACGTATCAATATCAGTAACACGGTAGCCTAACTTAAGAATGACTACCGAGTATTCAAGTAACTATACTTAACAGTTTAATTAGTTCTCTATATGTGTTTCGTTAATTATTGTGTATCCATAAGAACGGTCCCGATGACTAAAATGAACCGTAACGGTCTTAGGACCGCTAGTTATAACTTCTGTATTTGTTTATAGTTATTCTCATTTTCCTTAATGTGTTGCTAACCGCACTATAGTAAGTTCGTTAACCTGTACTAAAATATATACCTTTGATCATTGGATACCGTATTGATTGTTCTGGTTAGATTATGTATATATATATATATATGGCCAGTGGCCATCCGTTCATATGTTTTGCTTATTTATAGAAAATATAGGACTGCAGTGCACGTAGGAAACACTATACAGCAACACTTATATATACAGCACTTTCTCCCGCCACCAACAATTTTTCACTACGGTCGCAGTCCATGCTATAACTCTGTTTAGCCCGCATGCTACCGACTAAACCTTTTCTATTCAGCTCGATAGGATAGGTTCAAAATGATTAGAGACACTTTCTTCATTACTTACTCAGTAAACTAGCCCCGCACTTCGGTAAGACTCATAACTCCAAGATTGTGTCTCTCTTCATGCTCCACTCAGCCTTGTGGCTTCTTAATTGTTTGAATGTCCCTATCCGCACCGTGGGCTGATCCGACTCTGAGAAACTGTTGGGGTTTCCGAGGGGTGATGGCCAGGGTGCGGTATCACACACACACATTTCCTGTGTATCTTTGGATACTTAGTCGTTAGCACTTTAGCCAATGTAGGAAAGCACTACGAAAACAGATTAATTATTATTTTATTTACTGAACAAACCTCCCGCACCACAGTGCAAAACAGGGCAACTTGTATTTAAACCTAACGACGAGTGGGTCCATTTTTGCCTACTACTCTTCTCCCGCTTTAAGCAGTGGCGACACCTTCTCGAGACGGATGCCTGCACTAGACACCTGCCTCTCACAAAGATTCAGCGACGACGGTCCACGCGAGGATAATACTCCTCACCCAAACTAGCACTAGGAGTAGTGCCTGCGTAAGGCACATAACTTTTCGTCCGAGATAATCTTCTTCCTTTCAGCTTAGATGTATAATAACTTATATGAAGTTAATTACTTAAGTCTCGTGCATGGGATACCTCTGCGGACCTATGAGTCTGTGTGGTACCTCCGGGAGCCCCATGTTTAAAAGTTCATCTACCTGTCTCTATGTCTCGTATTTTCGTATGCTCTTATTTAAATTTTATCTAGCATATTTATAATTGTTTAGGTAAAAACATTGCATAGACGTATATTTTTAGGTCACCAAATCAAATCCTGTAAGTCCATATTTACTATGGACAGGCATACTGGTGACACAAATTCTTGGGATCGACAGTTGTGTTTAATGTTCGCGGCGATGGTCGCACGGCACCACCGGAACGATTGAGTTCCACCCGCCTTAGAAGCCAGTTTTTGTTTACTGCAGGGCAGTATGGTACAAGGTCCGTCACCCCGAGACCGGATGCTAACCAGCGTCATCACTCGTCGTGCACTTGCGGCACGGCTAATCGACATGATACACCGGAACGGCCCGACACTACTCGGCGAGCTACACATTTTTCAAGCCAGAGACAATGCATTTTATAGTGTCTTCAGTAATGATGACTGGTAGCATCTTGTCAGTCCTGTTGATGTCTTCAAGAAGTAAGTGGTCGAGCTGAACTTGGATCTTATAACGTTCATCAAAGTTGGGATCATCGACCGGTGTTGCAGATCACTCAAGTAACTGGCCCATCCATCATGGATCACTGCTGTAGAGTCAAGTACAGAACCATGAACAATTAGCTTGATAGTAGCGACAAGGTGGTCTTCCTTAGGTTGTTGTTTAATGAGTGAGAAGAATAGTTTCTTGTTGTTTTCGTCAGCAAGCACAATTTGTTGGTACTTTGCTTTTCTTACTTCCGCTTCCCATTGTCGCTGTGCCGATCTTAATGGCTTTTTGGCCAACCTCGATGCTTGGAAGATGCTGTTGGATTTAACAGTGGGTCTTCCAGCTTTTTTCCATTTCCAATTGGCTACTTTGCTAGCTCTACATAGATCCTTGATAACAGGCGCTCATTTATGTCTCCATTTTCTTTTACACGTTACGTGCATAGAGCATTCGCTTGCTGTTGCTGTTATGAAGTTACATAAGCTATGAATGGCAAGGAGAATGGCAGTAATGGATTGCATCTCATCAAGATTCAGGTTATCGAGCCGCTCAGTAAGAAGTTGTTGATACAGGATGGCATCCACATGGTCCCATTTGATCTTATGATTAACCTGCTAGGTGATGAGTGAAAGTTTTCTGCGATGTTCTGGTCGATGAATTGACAACTGTCATAACAGCTGCTAGAGGGCCATGTTGAGATGTGTGATATCATCTCTTTCATAAGTACAGTACTCGATCAGTAGGTTATTATCACTTTGCAGAATATAATCTATCTGCGACCTGTTTTCTACATTGGGGTGGAAGTATGTGTCTGTTTCGGCTAGATCTGGAGGTAGGTATAGAGCCGTTTCAGAAATGAAATTGTGGAGTAGTTTATCTCTGCTGTTTTATGGAGCTGAGAACAACACCATTTCTGTACAAATATAGACATCATGGTTTACTGAAAGCAGTTGCCAAAGTGTCCAATTCACATTAAGATCCATTTCGCATCAGTTCCACCATTCTCCCAGTGGTATAGGGTTGATCCTCCGTGACGTCGTAACTCCAGACGATAAATGATACGGCCCGATGGTGTCATGAGAATTCACTTCCACATAAGTGCAACATCAACTGAACATTATACGCATGTTTATCATCAGAGACAACAAGGGTTAGGTTGGGAATTAACACCGGCTGAATGTTGTCGGGATTTAGTCAATGGTCAGCACTGTCAAACTTTTACTCGTGTGCCTTGAGTTGCAGATATTCTTTTGAAGTTTATTTTGTGCAACTGAGGAATCCAGTTTCTCAGTCTATCGTATGGAAATGTGTGGGTGGAGCTTAGCTGTTACAGGAGCGTTAAAAGGAAGTTAACTCCGACTGAATATGTAATACAGAATACTGAGACTCACCATCACATACCTTTAGTTCACCTGGCCCTTTGATCACTTGACCTCATATCATTGCAGTTCATCTGGATCCCAAGGCGAACCAGATATCAAACTTTGGTCAAGATACCTTCAGAACTTGTTATCGCACCAGACATATTTGTACTTTTCCAATGGCTTTGATCACAACGGTTGACCCTTTGACGCCAAAATCGATACACCTCGTTTGGTCCCGCATGCTCAAATTTTCATCAAAGGTTACCGAAGACCCACTCAGTAAAATGAGAGTCATCGTACTAGACACAGACAGACAGACAGACAGACAGACAGACAGACAGACAGACAGACAGACAGACAGACAGACAGACAGACAGACAGACAGACAGACAGACAGACAGACAGACAGACAGACAGACAGACAGACAGACAGACAGACAGACAGACAGACAGACAGACAGACAGACAGACAGACAGACAGACAGACAGACAGACAGACAGACAGACATGCGGGCGGGCGGGAGGGTGGGCGAGCAGGCAGACAGAGAGGCGGGTAGGCAGGCAGGAAGGCAGGCAGGCAGGCAGGCAGGCAGGCAGGCAGGCAGGCAGGCCGGCAGGCAGATGGACAGACGGACGGACGGGCGGATAGACTGACGAACAGACAGACAAACAGACAAAATAGTCTGAATAGTCTCGCAACACTGGCGAAACGAATAACAAATAACAAGGTTTCCTATCTAAAATAGATGGCTTTGTTTATACGAGAAGATTCACTGCAACTGAGAATTATTATTTTGGGATGGAAAATGTGCTTTTAAAGGTTTTGAATGACGTCATTTCCGGAATAACGTCAGATGCTCACATGTTATAGAATATACGGCTTTTATTATGGCATTCTCTATCGCCAATGCTGATTCACACCACGTTTCTTCTCTCTTTCTGTTTTTCGAAGGTTTGACAATATTACTGAAGTAAACCACAGATCCAATGTATACTAATTTACGGTAGTAGAGGATGACCACTGCTGTTGATCAGCCATGATTGGGCCTCCTACCCCGCCATTAGACAACTCAGTATAATGATACTCGAATGGACTTAAATCTCAATTGACCTACTAAACTAACCGATAGTATCAGCAATCAATTGTGACCAATCACGTCAATTTTCGCTAAATCGTCATTGGGATTCCTGACATTGATAATTTCAATATGGCTCAGCTAAAACCTCCTAACCGGCTACAAGAATATTTTTATACATTTATCTTCCCATTTATCCAGCATTAGGTTGGTAAACAAATCGTAAGCATAGCACCGCCGCTGACAATCTAAAAATAGAGGCATGGCTTCTTCGAGAATACACCTCTAATGTAATGACCGCTCATCTTATTACGTTACCACAACGACTAGACCATTACACAGATTTAACATTGGAGACCAGCCAGCTCGGTATCCAGTCTATCTCCGTAGCAGACTGTAAAAGCAACACTGGGGATCGTGCTGATCTTGTTAGTATCGTAACCTCTGTTTCACTAGCTTGATACAGACATTAATATCGATTCTATCCCTCCAGGGGTTTGTGTGATATCAGCATCTACGCAACGTCAGCAAATTCTTGACCTCATATTGTGCGCGATAGATTTGAATTTTACGACAAATTCAGATGGACTACTTTTCTGTTAACGGCTTGTCAAACAGAATACTATAGGTTTTATATCATCTCGTCTTAGGTGAATTAATATTGTCTAGCATGAAGAGAGTAGTGCGTCGTGTCCTTTTAACTTTCAATTTTCTCAATCGCTATATTCTGGTGGAAATCACTACACCAAGTGCTACTCAATACA
>JAVVLW010003974.1:0-10442 GCA_034401795.1 Chaetoderma sp. LZ-2023a | reverse complement strand
CGCATGACACGTGTGTTTAGCGTGTGCACGTGTACTGGTATTGACTCCAAAGGGGACACCCCTAGTTATTATGCTTACCTACTTCATTTTGCTTGTTTATACCTACGTTCATCTGGATTGTTCCTAAAGACTATATATATGTATATAAAGGCTTAGATTGGATGGCTGGCTGCGTTATGGAGAAATGGACATTTAAATAACAAATATTTATATATTCCTGTCCAGTGTTGGTCACTAACGTATGGTTAGAGAAACAAATTGCAAATGAACATTCCTCTAGACCAATGCAAAGAGCTGTCTTCGTCATGAACAAACTATTCCACCATAATCTGGCAAATAATTGCAGGAGTTTATTACTTCTATCACCATTGACTACAAAACACACATTTTGAAAAACCTGTGGAAATAACAATTTTTCCTTGACAATAATAGAATTAGTCATCTGCAGTCATTGCTGGTATGTATATATCACACACATAGGTGACAGTTAATGCACATAGTCAGTTATCCGTATTGTCTATCTCCTTATAAATAAGTGGAAATTAACATGTTTTAATTCATCCAAATTCTACTTGATGAACAGTGCTATTCTGCCCACATAAATAAATCGGTGAACAAGACACATTGCATACAAATGAATTTGAGAAACACAATTTTTTAACTGTTTTTAAGCCAGGGATAAGCGTATCTGATTTTAAATAATAACTTTACTACAGACTAATGAGGTCAACATATATATCAATCGAACAACGTGTCCTTTATTGTTTGAAACACTCTGCGGAGCCACCACACGCTACATACTAAATACGATATATTTTATATCAAGCTGTTCTTCATTAGCCGAATGTTATAAGGTAAAATCCAGAACTTGGTTTACACTAATTACGTTTGTTTATGATGGACATGACCGGAGGCATTCACAAGCTGTTCTTCACACTTTCCGTGTAATGGAATACTCGTTTGACTCATTGGCTTTCTCCTAACACGGATATTATATTAAGCGGCACTTTGAGAGCTGGTCAATCACAGTAATAGCACGGAAGCACATACCAGTTTGAATAATGACCAGGTTGGCACACATGTGCAGGTTTTTAGTATGTAGGTCAATCCTGTTGGAAAATGGCCTTAATGTACTTAGACATCTATTCCAGACACATACTGCTACACAAGAATTGACGCTGTCCATCTTAGCATCATGTATAGCAGAACTGCCGAAATAGTATATTGTCCCTTAGTTTGGAAGGTGCTAGCAGCCATGGATGGATGTGTGCGTTATTTCAATGTGTCCTCTGACTACAAAAAGAGTGGAAATTGAACGCTGATGCAGTTATCCAGGCACACATTTAACACTGGAGTTATTATATTGATGGCATGATATTAATTAATCCCACACGTGATCACGGACTGCGATTCCCAATGGACACATTCATACAAAATGGTGTTGTAGTACAAAACACGACCGCAGACAGAATATGTAGATATTCCGCCTACATAGATTAAAAGGACAATTCCACTGTTCTATTCAGACGTATATGGGGAAGGATAGGGTTACATATTTCGTCATGTCATGGAATGACACGACCGGTTTCCATCGATGTAGCGTATCTTAAAATGAATGCTGCCCAACATAGCATTGCTTTGCAATCATACTTTTAAAACCCAATTACACTAGCGTTTTAATGGGCATGAGACACCAATGGACCTTTCCATATTCAGCTATGCCCCGCCCATCACTAGCTAAGCACCACCCACACATCGCCGCGTTGGGATTGATCGATCCCCAAGTGCTCTTAGCTATCAATTTCCTGAAAACTATACAGGGAAGCTGTTGAATAGTTTGCACATCATTTGACTGGGTGCTGTTGCTGCCTATGGTAGCAGCAGCTCCAAGTCAAATTAGTTTCAAAATATTCAACATAATGTTTATTAAATAGTAAAAGCAAACACCTTGTACAACAACGCATAGATCGTCTTCAAAATGCGTTCGTGACGTACTTATCGACATCATTCACTATGATGGTCATTGTACACACCACGAGTCCATTATGACGTCATATGATGGGTGGGTACTCTGGTAAGGTGAATTGAATTACACGTTAAGTATCCCTTGTCAATCCAGATAAACCTGGATATCATTTTAAACTCAAGTCAATATTCCATTAATGGTATAAATAACAGTATTTCAGTCAAGTGTTTGTTCAATACATTAATGAGACTAACGTTAGCTTTCGTTTGAGATTTTCGTATTTCTACTGGCCTCAATGCCAACATATTATAGGACACAACCTATGTATAATATATAAATTGTAATTTGATGGATAATGGGGGACGAATATTCATTCGGAGAGAGAGAGAGAGAGAGAGAGAGAGAGAGAGAGAGAGAGAGAGAGAGAGAGAGAGAGAGAGAGAGAGAGAGGAGAGAGAGAGAGAGAGAGAGAGAGAGAGAGAGAGAGAGAGAGAGAGAGAGAAAGGGGGAGAGAGAGAGCGACTGGGAGAGAGAGAGAGAGAGAGAGAGAGAGAGAGAGAGAGAGAGAGAAAGAGAGGGAGAGAGAGAGAGAGAGCGAGAGAGAGGTGGTGGGTAGGGGGTGGGTTGGGTTGGGGTGGAGTGGGGTGGGTAGAAAATATGTAAAACGGCTATTTAAAATGTACCATACACTTTTAATCTGTGACACAGCCTTACAACCTCCTCATATTAGAGTATGTCTCATTTGCTGTATTGCTGGGTGTGCTGACAGCTCAATATACACAGTAGACAATGGGATTATTTACCATGTTGATATGATGGCCGATATTATTATTAACCTGTAATTTTATAGTTCGATTGGGATTATCTCATTTCTTTGTTGTCACAAGATTTGTAAACCTTGTACACCTTTTACAAAACATGCTGCGAATCTACAGCCACCACCAATCCATTCCCACTAAGGATACAGACTTGTTCCAAACCCTTTGATATGAGTATTATGGCATGCTTCTTATTATCCAGCGGTCCAATACTCTAATTTAGACGCCACATTCTGTTTCCTGATCAACACGTGTCAAAATGTAAACCTAATGTGGATTCACAGCACCCACACATACTACCGAAACACACTGCTTCCTGAATTGTATGGTTTTCAATGTGAAGTCCATGAAATAGTCTACCACATAATTCTTGATAAGTTGTGAAAGTATGTTGAATGATGGCACAGTATGTCAAATAACTGTTCTCGATTTCTTGCAACTTTGAAATGTGTCCCATGTTACTTATCTTAAATGTGTTAACTGCTTAACATTTCAAGCCATAAAAGCAGAAGATGCCTCTCGACATGCTAAATTTAATGACTGGAACTCGCACACTATACCTATATTAATTGTATAACATTGTTTTATTAAATTGCGTTTTGCAAATCAATGGTATTTAAGGTATGATGTTTCGGGTTCATGATACCAGTAGTTACTAGTGCGGAATGTTTATCGAGTATTTTGAACACGCATTTGCTAATCAGGTCCTCGTCGTTGAATATATATATATATATATATATATATATATATATATATATATATATATATATATATATATATATATATATATATATATATATATATATATATATATATATATATATTTGATGGAGCATCGATGTTTGTCACATTTGATTGTGCGAAGATGTGTTATGCTGTCAAGATGCGGACGGTCGCTTGTATAGTTAACTCTTTAAACATCAAAGTTGTTCAAGGTAATCTAAATTTTGTTAGAGAAAATGTTGATTTGCAGACATATAGAAGAGTATTGCTTGAAGATTTTTTACTGGATTAACTGGCTCGGTTACCGAGGCAGTTATTCCAGTGGCATAGGTTCAAAAATACTATTCTCTTGGTCTGCAACTGGACACTCTCAAGACCACGGCAGTAGGCGGTTTTGGCTGGCTTGTATGAGTATGTGTTAACAGACATGTGAACAGCATGGGACTGTTCGTGGAGTGCCATTCATTGCCAAAAAGTTAAATCAGTATTGCAGATGTAAGGGGGATCATGTTGAATGGGGTTCAAGAAAGTTTTAATGTCGAGTACCAGATAGGAACCCTTATAAATGGTGTCAGAATATATGACGGTTGGTAATATCTACGCTGCTGAACAGTATGAAATTAGTTTGAGCCTAGTGGCCATTGATACTGGATTTCTGTCAAGTAATCTTCAAATACTATGCTGTTTATCCGTTTAACTCGTTAAAGTGTTTATCATTCGTGTTTCCTGAACCCACCACTAATATATGCATAAGGGGCCCGATATAGCAGCCTTGCCCATAACCAACGCACTGTGAATGTGTTTTGTGCAAAGTAGAAGCCAAGACACATCCTTACTTTCTGAGTTCATCCAGCGCCCTACATGACGTCCACAAGAAATATCTATTACTACTCTTAGAGAAATTTTGTGCGACATGCCAACAAAATGTCACAGCCATCACTAACACTCCCATCATGCTCTCAGACTTTCTTATACATCCATTCATGCTACTAAATACATGCTGCCTATCTGATGTAGAGTGGATCATTCGTAGATACCTGCATACACTGCACCACCGTTGGAGAGAAGTTCAATAATATAGCAAATTCACAACAATCTCAACAATTATCAGAACATCAGAACATTACTATAGTAGTAACCTGTTTACGCATTAACATTCACAATTCTACACAGACTATAATGTTATGACGATTGCACTTTACAATGCACATGCTTCTCCGGTCTAGTGTCAACCAACTAATCCAACTGAAGGAGCTTCTTTAAAAAGGAGAACTTTACGAGAATTGAATTGAATTGAATAGCTGACGCCACATCAAAATGGCGCATAGCTCCGTCACGAAATGGAAATATCCGCAACAAGTTGTATATCTTTGATTGATTTACAATTTAATACACATTCTGTCGATAGTTATGACATTAATTGGACTGAAAGCTGCACCCATTCAAATTAGTTTCAAAATATACAACAACGTAACTGAATAGTTATCTAGAAATTGGGATTCATGGCTATAGGGTTCAAGGTATATAAATCGATCCCAACATGCGCAAAGCGTTTGCTGAGTCTAGTTAGAAATGGGCGGGACATAGCTAGAAGAGGATCTCCCTGTGACTAGTGGGCTGACGGACTGAATCATTACGTGCCAAAACACCTGCGAATATTCTTGTTTTAAGGCATTTTCCATAGAAACGTCAATAGATAATAAACACAGCTATATAGTTATAGCATAATTTTTGTAATTGTATGAAAAAGACAAAGTGGCACAGGGAAGTAATACATTAAGGACTTTTCGAGTTTTAGCTATGACCCGCCTATATTTAGTTAAGCTCCACCCACACACCCCGCTTATGTTGGATCGATCGATCCCTGAACGCGCTCACTATCAAGTTTCACAAAACTATACAGGTAAGCTTGTGAATATTTTGAAACTGATTTGACTGGGTGCTGTTGCTGCATATGGCAGCAGCAGTGCCATGTTAAATTAGTTTCAAAATAGTCAACAGAATATATATTAAGTAGCACAAACATACATTTCATACAACCACGCTTAGTCCTTCTTCAATTATGTGCTCGTGAGGAACTTATCTACGTCAGTAATGACGCCATTGATTATGACGTCATCATATACGTCGCGTAGCTGATTATGATGTCATATGATCGATGAATACATTTGAATTTGAAAGTTCCATTTACAACAGCACACTATAATACGTGTAAACAAATACATATTTCGTCAAGAAAATCAAAATATGTGCAGACCAGGGAGACTAATTTTGAAAATTTACCACTGGAATGACTGGTTCGATAACAGAGCCAGCCATTTCAGTCGTAAATATTCAGAAAATAGTCTTCTCTTGGTCTGCAAATAGACATTTTCTATAAGAAAATTGAATCTTTCTTGACCAAATTCGATGGTTAATTGCTAAATAAACAAATACAATACCCGTCGTCAGAAATGTCCAAACTGGCCAAAACCGACATCTATATTGATCTTTTGGAGTCTCCATTTGTAAGCCCAGAGAAGAATATTTGTTAGACTTAACACCCTCTCATTCCAGTGGTAAATTCACACAAGAACATGTGGAATGGATATGTACATTATGTAAGCAAATATTTAGATTTTCCCGAGCAAATTTAACCATTAAGTATGAACCATAGCATATATAAATAAACAGAATGGTACAATATCCACTGTCAGGAAATGTGCTTACAATGTTTGAACGCTTTTATACCGAAACCAGCCAACACACTTCTTAAGTGGTCTTGAGAAATGTGCAGAAGAAGCGAATATTATGTTATGAACATTTACTACTAGTATTACTGGCTCGCCATTTCCTAAGCAGATGAGGGTTTGACTGATATGAGTGTTAAAGGTTCAAGGATACCATGGCATCTGCTGCGGTCCATGCTCATGGAAGCGGCGTATACATTGTGATTATATAATTCATTATTATTTTCAGTGTTAATAATACGGAGTGAATCTTTTATCGAGCCATTGCATATTTGAGCAGTATCCTTTAAAACAAACTCGTGTAATTACAACAGATTTAGACCGTGTTATTCAAATCCGAGAATATGGATGTGACTCATGGGAGAAATGCAATGACGTGTTGTACGCGGGTGAGTGCCAGGAACTGCAGGGTAGCGCATACTGAACAGTGGGATCCCAACTGTCACTCATGACTTATGTATCTGATGTCATAATAAAAACAAGTCACTTGTTACATGGGGGTGGTGTGGGTGGGGTGGGGGTGGGGGTGGTACACAATCCGTCACAGTCGGTAGGTAGCATATGTCACTAAAATAGCAGTTGTTAGACAGTAAGTGTGAATTTACAACTTAATACAGATTCTGTTACATATTTTAAAATAATTTCATTGGGGTTGCTTACATTTCAAGTAGTTTAAAATATGCTAGACCGTGTATGGTTAGTTTGAAGTTCATATACCAAGAAGACATGATTTATGCACATCTAGAGAGAGGAGAGAGAGAGAGAGAGAGAGAGAGAGAGAGAGAGAGAGAGAGAGAGAGAGAGAGAGAGAGAGAGAGAGAGAGAGAGAGCGAGCGAGAGAGAGAGAGAGAGAGAGAGAGAGAGGGAAGGAGGGAGGGAGGGAGGGGGAGGGAGGGAGAGACGGAGGGAAGGAGAGAGAGAGAGAGATAGAGCGAGAGCGATAGAGCGGGAGAGAGAGAGAGAGAGAGAGAGAGAGAGAGAGAGAGAGAGAGAGAGACCAACTAATTTACGTATATGTTTCCTGCTGTAATATCAGCCTTTCCCTTTGGTCGGGTACATATTCATATGTTCAAAGTGAGAAGATCGATTCAAAGCAAATTCAAAGCTGGCGGAGCGTAATTAGGATGGGCAGGACATAATCAGAAATGGCGCCCTCTAATGAGCGTTCCTAATGGTCTATAATTATCCGGGATACGGTTGTGATTGCAGCTATCTGGGAGCGAAATAATGATGGAATGAGGTGCGTGTGCGCGACTAGTGTGCGTTGTGGTGAACTGATGCTGCAGATTGTATATTCCACATATTTGTGAGATATGGACACAGATAAACGGAAATACGTGTTGGCACATGATCATGTGAATTGATGATCATGATCTGTCACTCAAGTAGCTTGCGTCATAATCAAATTGCCTCACTTTGCTGACGTCACACTCAAATGTCGTCGGACCAACAGGAAAGCAGCACAGGTTGGACAGTCACCATATGAATTGTGGGTGTTGGTGAATTTACAATTTCATAAACATTCTGTTGAATATTGTGAGATTAATGTGTCTTGCATCTTTTGCTACGATAGGCAACAACAGTTCGCATCTCTATGCTTCTCACATTATTAAACACCTTACCTGTATGTCTACCATACCTCGCAATTGAGAGTCTGGTAAGTGAGAGTTCAAAGTGTCAAACATGCGTACAGAGTGGGCGGATCCTAGCTAGAAATGGGCGTGGCATAGATAAAAACATCCCCTTCTATTATTGGCACTGGATTGCGAAGGATGATTGGATGACGTATTTAATAAGTTCAAGCGTAATTCTACAGCTTATTTCGGATAGCCTCAGATAATGTTACCATATCGGCCTACCAATTGCCCTGACTGAGGAAGCATGACGAGGATGCGGTAGCTCAGACGTTGCCCCTTGGATCGCCTCTCTGTTCGGCCAACTGACGATCGCTGGAAACATAGGCAATTTCCTTCACTCCTTGTTGCCTCTCTGCAGCCAGAAGTATGAATGTGTTCTTTCAAGATATTACATTTTTACCGGGATCCTGTTCTAGCGATGCCACACGCATTTCTAGCTAAGCTCCACGCACCATTTGCCTAACTTGCGATCGATCAAACTTGAATTCACAGAACACCAATATCAAAGTAACTGTACAGGTAAGCCGTTTAAGCCGTTTAATATGTTAATACTGAGTTGATTGAGTGTTGTTTCTGCCTGTGTCAGCAACAGCGCGCAGTCAAATTGGTTTCAGAGTTTCAACAGAAGCTTATTAAGTAGTAAATTCATCAAAGATATACCATTCGTACACTTGACAGGCGCTTCCAGCTTCATGGCAGAGTATTCGCTTTCAATTATGATTGTGACGTCAGCCTAATTGTAACGTAATTCATTATTCTGTCATATACTTGATCGACAGATTGGATTCATTCATCCACCGGTAATATACATTACATGGCCAAAGGGCATGATGTGGATGATGAATTGTCTTTTAAAATATTCAAAGATGTTTGTTATACCATTATGTTAGACAACAATCTCCAATGACTCCAGAGCTTGCGCCATAAGATCGCTGAGGTATTTCAATAGTTGTCGGGACAACATTGAACTCGTTGATGGAAATCAGGTCATTGCCTCAAATTATCTACCAGTTATCTGCATTTCTTATCCTGTCATGTTACTGATTTCAACGTGGGCAGCCCCGCCTTGTATGTGGATCTGTGTAGATTGTAACCATTGCCAAGGTCAATGTAGGTCTATTTTGTCTATGGCCTATCTACTAACTGATGCATACCAGATATTAGTGAAACGTTACTGTATTTAATTCCAAAAACGATACGTCATGTTGTGTTTTATACAGAAATAGCGTAGAAAAGAATAGTATTAAGGGATTCGTAATCTTCACGTTTGTAAATAAAAACACACACGTCATGTGGTTCTCTAAAGCCTGATTGAGTCACAATTAAATGGCCACAATTGGAAAAGGCCACACACTTTGGCGCGGTAAGACCATCAGTGGGAGTCAATATATCCCATAAACGGCCATCTTTAGCTAAGATATACACTGTACTATTGCATATTAATATTGTGTTTCCATCCGGGTCAGCGCACAGACCGGATAGTGAGGCAAATTGGCCGTCAATAAGCTTAAAATCACACCATGTAAAACAGCGTAGTAACCTGCCCTCGAAATGAAATATCTTTATACAACCGTTTCCAGAATCATTTACGATAATTTGCTTGTCTTTGTTAACAGCCAGAAAATATGGATGGTCAAATTCGAGAGGGGAATTCCCGTAAGATCCGAATGAATGGCTGACGTCACCGGAAGGCTTAAATACTGTAATGTTATGTTTAATGATATCAGATACGATTAATGCTTCATCTCGACTAATACAGATGCCATACGGAAATTCAAATATTCTATTTTCTCCTATCTGTTTCAAATAATCTCCATTCAGCGTGAAAATCTTAACACACGCGTTAACGCTGTCAGTTACAAGCACGTGGTCATCACCATTAACCGCGACACACATTGGGTAGTTCAAGCGATGCGGCTCAGAGCCTCGAGAGCCAAATTGGCACCGATAAAGTCCTTCTGGGGTGAATATCTGGATTCTGTGATTCTCCGTATCAGTAACAACGATGTCACCTAGAACACAGAAATGATGAAATTAAATTATTATAAAATAAACATTTTTAACACCGATGATGATTTGCGATGAAGAAAGCGGCAGCCTGGCCAAAAAACTGAAATCAAAACGAGGCCATAACTAGATGTGCTCACAATGTCAGAGCCCCAACCATTTCTTCTGTGTTTTAATGTTTCATAGAATAATGAATATCATCATAAAGTAAAAATGTAGTTTTGCTGACGATGATGATGATGATGATGATGATGATGATGATGATGATGGTGGTGATGATGATGATCAAGATGATGATGATGATGCTGTTGATGATGATGATGATGATGATGATGATGATGATGATGATGATGATGATGATAAATATGATTACACGGCACGAAAATTATATGCTGTTATGCGTGACTGATGCATGTTACCACTCAGTACCGCAAACTTGAATGCTTTCTGAGCCAGAGTACTCGCTGGCATTCGAAGAGCATCTTCAAATATTGACCATCACTGTTGCGCTACGCATACATCGCAACAGCTTGCGGACTATGAATATGGAAAAGTCTTGTCA
>JAVVLW010003973.1:0-25000 GCA_034401795.1 Chaetoderma sp. LZ-2023a | reverse complement strand
TACCCGACTACGCGATCAGCGCTACACCTGCATGGTATTATATGATGGCGACTAAAAAAAACACATAACTAAGTCATTGGAATACAAACTTTTTTCCCCATCTCCGATCATGTGGTTTGGGTGAGAATTTGTGTAAGGAAAAATATTAAATTGGTCTGGCTTTATTAATTTTTATCTCGTACTTATCACGCATGCGTAAGGCATATAATAGTCCTTTGTAAGTTTATCCAAGCATCATGACGTCATAATCAACTAAGTGATGTGAATGATGACGTCATGATCATGACGTCATGTATGGCTAAATATAAGTCCGTCTTTAACGCTTAATAGTCGGACACGAAGTACGAATTGCATGTCTTTACCATTTAATAAACCGTCAATTGTATATTTTGAAACTAATTTGACTAGACGCTATTGCTGCCATAGGCAGCAATAGCACCAGTCAAATTAGTTTCACAATATTTAACAGCTTACCTGTATAGTTTTCTGGAAATTGATAGACATGGAATTCAGACATCGATCGATCCCAACACAAGCGAGGGTGGGGGGGGCATAGTTAAAACTGCAACGGTCCATTAAATTTATGTAATCTAAAGCTTAGCTCCGATTAACGAAGCCTTAACTTATATGAGTGAGCAATAGCAAACCATTTGACTGAACGTTGTTGCTGTCTCTGACAGACACCTAAATTGTTTTCGAAACATTCAGCAGGTTCGTGTGAATGGCATTTCCCGAATTTATAGAATATCAACATATTTTTATGCAATGCAGCTAGGAGTTGGATATACATGTACTAATAACATTCGCTGTTGAAATGCACAAAATCCAAAAGAATAGTTTAGATTGTATGGTCTCTCTTTGCATCTATTCATCTGAACGACCAACTTACCCATTTGCTTGTCTTTGTCCATGTGACTTGATGTTTGTCTGATAAACAAATATTATCGCACTGATTTATTTGTTTTCAGACAATACATGTGTTATGCGTCAATTGTATCTCTCTGATTATCTCACTTGATTATATATGGAAATAAATATCACCAGCAAAATCCAGAGAGGGGTGGCTAGTGAGATAGGTCCGCTAGCCCTTTAGGCATATTCTTTGCCACTTGTGTACCACATTCACAGAAGTGATAGGCTACGAGACATATACACGAACTAATCTGGAGACAGCAATCATAGGCATATCCATCGAAGGTCCTAGACATGCAGATTGCCTTCCAAGAATTGGTAATATTATTGCAACAGTGGTTGATCAGCTCACTCATGTATGCAGAGAAGATGTCAGCTCCATGCAAAAAGCACTCGGCATCGGTCTCACACAATACGCTCATTCTTGAGCTTCACTAGAAGCAGATGCCGCCAGCTTTGTGAGTCATGATGGTGCCATCCATAATTATATGCAGGAATTGTTCTCCATGGCCATGTTAAGAGGACCCATACGTACTAGCAGACAATCAAACGGCAATTGGGAAAAAGCTGGTGTGGGAGATTCTCGTATTGAAGGAGATGGAATTCTGCCCCTCTCTCAGACACCACTAAAAGCTAATGATGCCTGTGTGCTCATGAATGAAACCAGAGCAAAGATATTCTAAGGCTTGATAACTATAACCGGCAAGGATCTAGCTGGTCAGCTGATTGGGTTAATTCACTTTGTCTTAACCAGATACTAGCCACCGTGTGATGCCGCCTACATCGATGTGCTTCAATGAGTGGAAGCATGGCGTGATCACGCCTAAGAACAAGGATGGCCGTTGATTGTGTTGGTCTCTCTTAGCAAGCAGTCAGTAATCCACCATGTCCATCTAAATATCAAGCCCGCCGTAACAGCCCTGCTGGAGTCCCCCACAACCATTCACCATATATAGTATCGCGAGCAGCAGAATAGCCAGGCAACAAATGTGTCTGGGCATGACACGGGGTCTACTCGCTGATACTAAGTGAGACTGATCCTGATATCCCAAGGACGAATCAAAGGGAGGTCAGTATCACTACACATGATTCAAGTACATGAATCGACTTCTCCTTGAGAAGAGTTCTCATAATACAATGCGTCTCATTACCTCTACTGTTATTCCCATGCGGACTTATTCATCCAACACCTTTCAGAGTACCAAGCGATCAACCGTCATCCAATATGTATAAGAATGCCTGCAAATGACAAGAAAATACTGCAGTTCATCAACCACCACCGTACATCAGCCATGCTGATTTCGAATTCCTGATAACCAAGGTCGACGTTCCATGTGGAAGCAGTACACAAATGACGGAACACCATGGCATGTATTGGTTATCATACATTATAATCCGCTGTGATGGCATTGACTAAGTACCAGTGATATATCGAATGCCAGAGGTGTAGAGAAGATAAAGCCAGTCCTCACACACCAAAACATGATGGAGATGAGCAGGGACGACGGTAGTATAAGAAGACTGTAAGAACCTGTCATGTATGTGGGACAAAGCCGTATAAGTAGAGAACATCTGGGTGGAGTAGGAGTGGAATTGCCACATCACTGGACTCTACCAGAAGCAGCACAATGCCTGATACCTCGAGCTGTTGCGAGCCCAAGAAAGCATCAATTCAAGTCATATTCCACAACCTTGCAGCCCACCATGTGGACCATCTCGCCGACAAATAGCCAGATCAACAGCATCCCAAACAACATGGAGAAATATATCTCATTCAAAACCCGCAGACTCTGATTCGTTGACTCTCTCGATGTGCCCCTGTCTCCACAGATTTCCGATTCACCCATTAATATGATCTCGAGGCTGAGCGGTGTGAGCTCCTGCTCCACAAGGTTGTGTATCGAAAGGAGCACATTGACAGCTAGGATATGTTCAATGAAGCATGTCTGCCACCACATGAAGCCGTCTGCAGTAACATATCTGGCAAGAGCATCTCTGATGATAACTACAGCCATGTAGCTCGCTGAAAACATGTCAGCTGCCGATGCACGGGGCACTACTACTACCTCTTACTGCAGTATAGTAACCTTCTTCTCACAAATGTCATTGTGAAGTCTTGTATGACACGCTACCAGGGGTGCCAAGTGAAACCAGTCCATTCATTACTAGACAGGCTGAAGCCTGTGCTGGGATGCGCAGCTCTAGTATACTAGGGCAGAACTGAAGCTGCTCACTGACTAAGGCATTCACTTTTCGTGGAGAATGGTTGCTGGGTGGTGGGTCGATGTGAGTATATGATAAGTCCAACAACACTCACGTCCCTGCCTATCCACAACAATCAGCAAGCCACATATTATACCTGGTGGCAACGGTCTCTACGGCTGGGCTATGAACCACCGCTTACATCCTAGGGGGGGGGGGGGTTGAGTGGGAGAATGATGTGTATGTGGTAGAGTACATCACGTCCAGACGATGCTGAGAATGGCAATGTCCTAGAGGTGGGCTGTAGTATCTGCAAGATGTACATGGTGCGCACATTGATTACTAGCTGCCGGATGGATGCAGATGATGGATACCACTGTGTACTTGGGAACTCTTTCGGGGCATAAAAAGGTGTACATAACCTGAGTGAAAAAGAATCATATGTGCTCAACTACTGCCTTGTCAAGCTCTACCTCTGTCTAGGGATGAGACTAAAAAGCGCACAGAGTGATGTGCTTCCATTTGTCGACGTGGATGGAGCCATACATCATACTCAACATTAATCCCAAGAAATAGGCCACTATCAATGTTAAAAAGAATATCCACATGCTGATCAATAACGCTGTATTCGGCATTATGATGGAGAACCTGCCCAAGTGGGTGCATGCCAATCTGGTGTGATCATCACTGGAGGCCATCCTTCGTTGCTTCGTAGCCAAGTCAAAATGGGATGTAGAATGTGGGTTAGGATTGCGTGTAGGAGACATCTGTTTGACATACGATTCTGTGTATGTCAGGTGAACACACTAGCGTCTGGTGCTGAGTAGATGATATATATTATACAGTATTCTACCAGGTGAGTAATTCCAGGACACATGGAAGGACTTATAAGTATTGATGTTGATGCGATACTTGTACTGATGACCTGGTTGTCTGGTTGGAGACCCGACCTACCAACTTTGTCTCAATGAACGTGCATTTGTCATTCATCCAGTGATGAACTATGATCATTATGCCTCAGATTTCATCAGGTTTACCTTAAACTGAGCTTGTTCTTATACACATTTACGATCCTTGTCATTTGGGTTTCACCAGCTGGTCACCTGGTAGTCTGGTATTGAAAGGGCACTCAGAGATATGCACAATAGCCATCAGGTTCAGGGTCATGTTGCCAAGGAGGATGTCGGTTGGGAATCTCAGCAACTACCAACTCATTTAATGGACAGTATGGGCACCAATACCCACAACACACATGATATAATCTCGCAGGTCAAGCATGGCATTTGCCACATTTAAAGGTACGTGTACTGTTGTGTGTATGCATGTCCACGGTGCAGTGACTACCAATTACAGCCACACTTTGCTGTGCATCTGCAAGTGGCCTGTGCTGCATCAGAACAATGTTTCTAAATGTGTGGGTGGGTGGGATGTCCGGCCCCATTGGAGCTTCCAGAGATATAGTCCAGACGTGGAGCATCACAATATCCATGTTATAGCTGAGATACACAATTGACCATGGGACTGATCAGAAAGAGTGTTGCTATTTGGATGATGGGACCTAAGCTAGAACTAGGACTGCTCTATTGGAAGGGTAGTTTAGATCTTCCCTGCCTCATTGCTTTGGTTTAACCTTTGTCCAAGCATCCACTTAAAGACACTCTAGTGCAATAAATTTAAGTATTATACGGGCACATATCAATACTCTGATGGCGCCTATATCTTGACCGAAATATCCCATGGGAGAAACATATAAATACCCAATAAACGTATGTTTTAAATGGCATATATAGCTGGCCTGACTGGGGTCTACATGCTATTAGTATGTGCAGTTGTTGTAGTAGTAATTCTATGAAACAGAAAACCATTCTGCTTCTATTTTGAACACTCAGATTGCACTGATTTGTTTTGGATAGCCAGCTTTATATTACAATCTGAACCGTCCATCGTCAATGTATTGATATACTAAGTTTGTTTTATTGTGTTGAATCGCGAAATGTCATTAAATGTTACTGATGTATTTCCTTTACCTTCTCAGTAAATTAGCATTATGCAACAGTTGAATTCTACCGAGCCACGTGAATCCGGATTGAACATGATCAACAAGAACGTGTCCTACAGTATGCTTGAACTAACCATTCTGAAACAAATTCAAGGTTATTACAAGGTTCCGGAATTCATCTACTTTGGCATACCTACAGCAGTTTTTAGCTTCGGAGTAACTATAAATTCTGTTCTTATAGTGTACCTTATAAAATCAAGAAAATATCGAATACCAATATACATTCTTCTGATGAACGTTGTTATGTGTGATATCCTAACATGCCTCACTAACAGCATGATGGGGCTTGTGTTTCCTGAGATACGTTTTATCAAGTTTGGGGCCATCTGCCAAATAGTTGCATTTACTGTATCGCTCGGATGCAATTCTAGTCTCTGCCATGTGATTTTCTTATCAGCTCTGCGATATTATCAGTTGATTCATCCTCTACAAGCAAAGATACGTGTTACGTCATCATGGGTGAAAAAAGGATGTGCCCTACTCTGGATCCTCTCATTGATTATCACACTGCCATTGCTCTTCTATTTTGGACCATATGTGATAACCATTGGGAATAAAGAGTTAAGTGTTTGCTTTTTCTATGGAGATCTCCGCACCAGAGTACTAGTCAATTCTGTATTTTTATACATGTTGCCAATAATCATCGTAAGTAGTTTGCATATTTTCAAGAGGATTATTATGTCCAGACAGTCCGGAAGAGTGATCACACAAGAAGGACAAGGCACCAGTTCTCGAGTAATCAAGGCCATTATTGCATTATTTTTCATCGCAGTTATACCAATTTGTTGCCATAACATATATCACTATGCTCTTGGTTACCCTCGGCATGATGCACACCAGATAATATACGTGTTTTCTATTCAGTTTTACTACCTGAATGCAGTACTGAACCCTTTCGTTTACCTGTTATGCTCACGTGACATCCGCAAAAACATAAAAGACATATTATGCACCAGAAAGTAAAGCGAACACTAAGATTTGTAATCTCTACCCACGTTCTGCGACAAGATGTATCGAGATAATTTATGAGAATAATCATTCGTCACTCTTTGTTAGTAGCTTAATGTATTTTCGATCAAATCTGGGCTGTTTGAAATAACACTTGACTTGTATTATTAAAGGACAGCACACAATTTTATAGAATTTGAGATATTTTTTTAATATTTGATTAATTAAAGGTATTCACGGTGTCTACTCTTTTATATTATATAAAACAGTTTGTGTCAAATGATATTGAATTAACAAGTCCATGTCGTGTGTCAGCTTGGGAGCTTCCCTCTGAAAAACATGGGGACAAGATTCACATCTTGCTGTGTAGTCATTGAATGACACACAAAAGACATCTCGGTCTATTTCCCTCTATTAATTATGGCAATGGCTTCTGTGTTTTAGTTTGTAGAGTTAGCATGATGGGCATTCTCTGAGACAGTCACGTGTGCATCGTGAATCGACATTCACACTTAGATACCTATGACTGTTATATACTTATGGGATACCACTCCAACCCCTATGATGGTAGACTTGGTAAAAGATTTTTTTTTCTGATATGTTAGAAAATACTGTCTCATGATGGATCTCATCTATACATTGATTTTCTTATAGGATAACTTAACTTACCTTATACATCCCTGCCATTTGAGATTTCTATTGTGCCTACAACGAAAGACATTCAAGTTTTAATAGCGAAATGCTGATACATTTCTAGAGCATGTGATGGCTGTCATGATTTCCCGTACAACCACTCACGAAATACTAACGTGTCTGCCTCGGTATATGCGGCCAGTCATAGAGGTGGCAGCTATAGTTTGGCAATGTGGGATAAAAGCAACTATGCAGGTAAGGTGTTGAATATATTGAAACTAACTTGAGTGGAAATTGTTGCTCCCATAGGCAGCAACAATTTCCAGTCAAATTAGTTTCAAAATATTAATCAAGATGATTATTACATAATAAAGAATGTAATGCGTTGACACTTCCATGATATCATACACTATCGCTTGAGGGGGAAAAATGGTGGCGATCATTGTTCAACATTAACACTGTATTACAAAGCAGATAATGTGATTCGGATAAGTGAATGTGACAGGGTATGAATAATATGGAATATATAACCCACAACCTATTGGATTACTATGACTTTAACACCCGTAGCACTCCAAGAGACACCTTTTGGATATCACGTACAATTATTTATGTTGCGCCGAGTATCTCCAGTACCTCCAGTGAGTTCGGAAAACAGCACTCTCATGATAGACCCCTTCAGAATCGCATGGCCTCTAAGCGTTTGCATCAAAAGCGATGTGTCAATACAAGTGCTGGAAATTTAGCACAATCCCATCCCAGCGATGATGTGTTTTGAGCTAATATTGGGCATAGTTAATGCACACATATGCCTACATAAGATTGAACGCGAGGTACATACAGTAGCAAGTTTATAACTGTCTTCTGCCCAACATAGACTTGACATTGATAGAATAGTACGAAATGACACAAAGGTGCTCTCATCTATTAACAGTCTCGGAACAGCAAACATCTTATCCAGTTTTGCATCACAATTTCGCAAATGCACGTTCCAATATAAATTATTCTTGTTCTGGAGATTCGGCGATTCCAGGTGCAACAATTTATTCTCCAAATGCTTAAAGTACACCCTAGCCCGCACACTCATAACGCGATATCCCTTTCAGCAAAATGAGCTGGCTAATTACTATTTTCTTTGTGAACACTAGCTTTAAGCAAGGGAGGTTTATCTCATGTTTCTTATTGGAAGCCAGGCTTCCTGCTCCAAGCCTTCAGTTAAAGGTTAAAATAGTGCTAAGCTTGACAGTTCTATATCTAATGGTATATGGTGCTAGGATAGGTGACTCCATATTAAGCTTCAACAAGATTGCTCTTTTATCATCATAAAATAGCCAGTCGATAATAATTTTGTCTACGTACATCTAAAAGATTACCAGGCTATAATGAACTTGCTCGTTGTTTCATTAAAGTTGTCTAACAGATTAGCAAGTTGTAAAAGACATGGTCTATATTTGATTGTCGTTGTTTATAGACTTCATGATAATGTCATCACAATCAAATTTCCCATAATACACTGGGAGGGAGGCCATTTTATGGTGGGGAGGCTAATTTAACATACAAGTAATGGGCCGTGAAACCTGAGGGATTTTGCCAAATCATCAATTGTTAGTGGGTGGTCGCAACTTTCGTGACACGAATTGGGAGGTCTTTGCGTTATATTTGCTAAGACATCTTTAGTTGCAACTTCATCGCTTCACTCAGATTTACACGACGATTTGTTAAATTGGGATATTGTTTCCATCATCTCTGTATTTGAGGACACTGATACACCATCCTTGGTCGTCAGCGAACGCATTAATTTCTCTCCACCTCGTGCTTTTTTCTAAGGAACAAAAGTAACATGTAGGTTTTTCGTTATCTGTGTGCATTTATGATCTTGGCCGCATTTTGGCGCCGTCAAACTGATATTACTCTATCTTATTCAGTCTAGCTTTTAATTTAACTAATAATTCGTAATAATTACATTCTCGTTCATTAATTTTCCTATGAATTTTACACAACGTCAGCTGAAGTGCCTTTTTGTACTTTGGCATCCCTCGTGATTTTCCTATAGAATACTGCCTTGAAATATATTGCATGTCAAATTTAACATCCTCCCACCAATATGTCATATATTCATATGAACTTCTCTTTTCATCCCAATACCTCCAACACTTTCTACACATTTTCAATAGCAACTATCTCGTTGCAATGCTACGTTAAGTTTCCAAATCCCATCCCCTTGTTTGACCCAGTCAGCATTGTCTAATGTGATGGAAAACATATTGTGATCAGGGAAAGTTACGGGGTAGAGAGTCGCAGAATCATGGCACAGTAGACGAAATTTAATGCCTCTCGCCGTTACATATGGCACAAACATTTCACCACCCTCTGATCGGTACCTCACCATTTCATCCGTGAACTCTGTGTTTGTATTGACACATCTGATTCTGCAATTGGCATTTTATCATCATCCATATAATTTTCTTCCATCTTTCTGACGCTTATTGCCACTTAGCTTACGCTTGGCAGCAACACCATTCCCCATAACTTCAAGCTGACATAGATCAATCAGGCGTAGCGGGAAATCGACAGAGCTTTCTATTTTCTGTGACCTAAATTTATCCTGTCCTACTATTAACTCATCTTCCAAAGAGTAATGATCTGTGTCTTCGTTAATATCGTTAATATCTCCATTCGTCTGCGTTTCATTTACAACCATAATGGACCCTACTACATTTTGACCAATTTCTGGGGCTAAAGGTATCCACTCCTCTAAAATTTCTATCTCATCATCTGCTGTTAATTCAATAGGATTTGTTGCCTTTCTGTCTCCGTTATAATGACATCAAACTCGACGGTAGCTTCCGCAGCGATGCCATCAGAAGCGTGTGTCTCAGGTGCATCGTTTAATGCAGGATTTGTGATGTGTGATGTCACTTGATATGTGTGACAACACACTATTGATGTAATATATAGGTGAGGGGATTGAAAGTGAAGAAGTTAAATAGGTCATTCATCCTATCCTTCACACGCACGCACGCACGCACGCACGCACGCACGCACGAACGCACGCACGCACGCACGCACGCACGCACGCACGCACGCACGCACGCACGCACGCACGCACGCACGTACGCACGCACGCACGCACGCAAGCACATACACACACAGACACCCCAAGTGTCACCTACTAACCCCCTCCCTTCCCTCCCTCCACACTTACCACGCCCCTCATTAGTTCGGTACACATCCTCATTCACATGGTAAATTTGACCGCTAGGGATGTTGGTATATGATGAATGCAGACAAGACCTGATGTTGTAATTTTGACATTGGGTCATGAAATCCTACTTTACAACGTAATCTCACATTAATAATATCCAGTAAAAACTATTTACGCTTTGACCGATTATTAATTCAACGCGCGCATAGCTCATTGAAAGGCAATCAGCTGGCAATATACATTCTTGAATTTGACATATAGCCACATTACACATGTGGTCTGCTAGGCGTAGAAATATAGGGCATGTATGTCTGACTTGAATTAGTAAATTAATTATAGGCCCATGTCATCCAATTTAGTGTTCTGAGATTTTCTCCTCTAGAAAACCCCACTAAAACTCGTTAGGATAGGCACACTACATATCCGAGCGTTATATTATTGTGGCGTCTTTATACATCTCAATCTGTGTGTTCATTTCAACAATGACCCAAAAAAATCAGGGGTGACTCTCTGTGGACTACGACGACATTAATTCGTTACTGACCGCCAGGTAGTCAAGATGCCGCATATGACTACGTAATTTCGGAACCTGAATTCGCCTTGTTGATCGGTGTGATCCGGATATATAGGCCGATAGCATGACTGCTACTGTACATATTTTCAAACTTTGAACTGTCACCGTCTTGCCGTATCCGTCAGTTATCCAGTCGGAGGATGAAATCCGGTCTAGAGGAGCATTATTGGGCATTGGCCTTGGTGATGCTTTTATGGTCGAATCGGGCATAAGACATTCATGAAGCCCGATCAGTGGGAATCTTGTTAATGGTGGCCTAGGGCGAAGATGACTGTCATATCAAGAGCTCGTGGAACTATATTAATCATGACACCGAGTCATCGTGGAACAGTGGTCCAATGACTGAAATTGACTGACTCATTGCATCTCCTGGAAAATCATCATGAATTCGTCAACACAAAGGTACCTTAAATTCGAACGTTAAAGCGCTACTTACCGGCCGGTATTCATAACGTGTGCTACTTCTGCCCTATTAGGAGTAAATTAAATTATTGATAGAATTGCCTGTTTGGTTAAAACACGGGTCCATTAAATAGACTTCTGGTCGAACTAATTAATCAATTAGCCAAACAATAAAAATCTCAGAACCAGATATTAGTATTAATGAAATATGTCATCTAATCAACCTACTTATTATCATACCACTCTGATCGTATTGTCTATTATTTGATTAATCATCGATGTCATATATGATATCACGCCGGCGTTTTGCTATATATTATGTTTGATGTGCGCATGCGATTATAAATGTTTTAATATCAGCTCAATGACTGCCTTTCAAAATTATACTTAACCTCATTACTGATTCTTCATGATTTGAGCAGTTTCAAGTGTGAGTCAAACTCTTCTCTCACCATTTTGTGTACGAATTGATTGACGTATATCTGTCAATAAGAATGCCATGATTTTAACCTCCAACATAGGATGAGGGTATGATGTTCAAATTGTCAGAGATCTGTCAAACAGTTTCGAAACGGCTGGCGTTAGGCGGGTCCAGACGCTTGCTGTTTGAAGATCATAGAGGGATGTGGTCGTATGTGCGTATGCTTTACTAGGCTTTCTCTTATCTAATAGAGGTCTTTGGTCTTGGTAAATTGTTGCCAAAGCAAACCAGTCATCTCTGATTCTTGACCAAAATTAAATCTTGATATTTTCGGTGTCAAAGGGTTAAAATTTGGTCAAGCGTCAGAAACATGCTTAGCCTCTGTAGTAGGGCCTAAGTTACATAGTGCCATACCAGAGATCATCTTTTAGTGGTCAAGGTAACCATGTATCCTGCTAAGCTGTATGTTTGTATGTCTGAATCCGTTCAAGTCCATCAATCCAGACCGTCGTACACTGCATCAAAACCTGCCAAAAGTCCATACACTCAATTTTGTTCAATAGCTCAATCTACTGGGGTATCAACCCTATCTAACACTTTGAATCAACGATAATATCACCGAGCCATATGGGTGTCATGTAGGTAGAATCTTCATGTTTAATTGCCAACTTTATAATTGATCAGTGTCAAATTTGGTACTTATTGTTGACAATCATTTTGAGTTTCAGTTGGTCAGATAATCAACTTATATATTTACTCGAATATTGCAAAGTTTCTAGGTCATGACCTCAAGTTGGCTCCAGGTCATAAACTAATCTTTTTCACCTAGAGAGTCCAGCTTACCCTGATAGATTGCTTACTTCTACTGTAGGTTTTTTAGACAGCAGCATTTAAAATGGTCAACTGAACCACAGAGTAAACATTTGTTTCGATTGGGACGATCTGCTGCCAGATCGTCAGTACTAAGGCAGATTCGGCATTCTTTTATCTGCCATCTATACCATAAGGGCAGAACAAAGCTGCCATCAAGCGGCAATCTGGTTGATAAAGGACTATCAACGTTTTCAAACCAGATGCGCCATACACCATTTTTCAAGGTTCTGTCAAAGGGATATGTTTACCTTTCAACATTCTGTGCTTTACCAGACATTTCCAGTTCCTTCATGATTCGTTCATCTGGAATCTCCAATGGAACTTTCATTATAACTAACAACCTATCTCACTCGATTTCTTCTACATTACACACTTTACATTTAACGATTCCATAGCTATGACGAATAGAAGCAGGCACAATGAGCAACCCTGTCTGGCACCTCGTTCCCACACTATAGGTGTGGATAGCTGATTGTTTACCATATAGCAACTAGTTATATCAGTATATAAAATATTTACCTATTTTATAAATCTTGAACCAAACCCAATATGGTCTAAAGACTTAAACAATAAATCTGTTAACGCCTTCTCGTTATCAAGTGCTATTATTGCTGCTGGGATACAATCCTTTTCATCTAAGTGAATAAGGTCCCGTATAAGCAAAGCGTTGTTTAATATTGATCTTCCTGGCACAGAGCAGGTTTAATCACCATCATTGACTTAGCCTAGGACTGCGCCACGTTTCAGTGTTAGGGCCCGAGTAATAATCTTATAATCTACACAGAGTAGAAAGAATGGCCATTGATTTTGTATTTCGGGGACCGCTCATGTATATAAGCCCAGCATATGCTTGGGCCATCGATGGAGAGATTTTAACTTGCTTAAAAAATGCTGGGTACCATTTCTTCTAATACTGGGCCACATATGTGTCAGAATGTTTGATAAAATTCAACTGGAATTCCCTCGCAACCAGGAGACTTTTTCTAATTTCATAACATTGAGGGATTTTGTCAAATCATCAATTGCTAGTGGTTGGTCGCAGCTTTCGTGACACGAATTAGGAAGTCTTTGCATTATATTAGCTAAAACATCTATAGTTGCAGTTTCATCGCTTCCCTTAGATTTATGCACTGGTTTGTAAAGTTCAGTTACTATTTCCATCATCTCTGCATTTGAGCACACTGATACACCATCATTTTAGTCTTCAGTGAGCGCATTAATTTCTCTATACTGCTTGCTTTTAGCAAGTTACAAATGTAACTTGTGGGCTTTTCGCCCTTGGTGTGCATTTGTACTCTTGACCATATTTTGGCGCCATCAAACTGATATTGCTCTATTTCATTTAGTCTACCTTTTAATTTAACTAATAGTTCGTAATAATTATATTCCCCATCATTAATTTTCTTATTAATTTTACACAACGACCTCTGAAGCTCCTTTTTACGCTTTCGATATTCTCGTGCTTTTCTGATGGAATACTGTCTTGAAATATATTTCATGTCTGATTTAGCATCTTCCCACCAGTCTGTTATACATTCATACAAACCCCTCTTTTCATCCCAATACCTCCAGCAACTGGCCACACATATGCGATAGCATCTATCTCGTAGCAATGCTACATCTCCTCATTTGACCCCGTCAGCATTGTCTAATGTGATGGAAAGCATATTGTGATCAGAGAAAGTTACTGGTTTTATGTTAGTTGTACACATGTAACCTTTCAATGAACGTTCTACATAGATCCTGTCTAACCTTGAAGCTAACTTACCATCGGTTGAAAACCAAGTAAATTCCGGTCCTTCTGGATTTTCAATCCGATAAGTGTCTAACAAACTTTTATTTTTCACAGATGTGTGTTAAACCATTATGCGATGTGCCATTAAAATTTGACCTAGAGTTTCTGTCTTTAGCATCATCTAATATGCAATTAATGTCACTGTCCATATTTGGTTTTCAGACGTTCTGTCTTGAATTATTGTGGAAACATCATTTAGTAATTCATGGCGGACCGGTGCACCAACGGAACATCACATTTAAACTTGTGTTTAGTACATCATTTGATACACAAATCCATCATCCATTGGCATCTGATGACGACGATATAACGTCAACATAGTTGAGACAGCGAGGCAGGATAAGAATCGCCACTCCCACACTATTATCTTGTGATAAAGAATTAAAAGAATTGCACTTTTGAAATATCTTTGAGAGATTCATATACTTGTGGTTTTTGAATTGTGGTTTCTTGTAGAAAAGCAATATCAACCCCTTCATTGTTTACTTCTTCAATCAAGTGGCGCTGGTTTAATTCAGTGTTTAATCCTCTGCAATTGATGGTGCAGATAATCATAATTTGTAAAATGATGTTTACAACCGCCATCATTAGATTAACTTGATTTGTTTTTTAGCTTGTTTCTTAGACCATTTACATAATTTTCCTGCGAAATCAATGTTTCCTAGTTCTACCACAGGCAAATATTCATATTTGGAAATATCAGAATCATGGCGCAGTAGACGATATTTAACGCCTCTCGCCGTTATATATGGTATTAACATTTCACCACCTTCTGATCGGTACATTACCATTTCATATTTCATCTGTGAATTCTGTGTTTGAATGAACACGTGTGATTCTGCAACTGACATTTTATCATCATCCACATCATTGTCCTCAATCTAAGATTCTGAGCTATTGTCTTCTTTATGGTGCTTATTGTCACTTAAGTTACATTGGGTAGAAGCGTCATTTACCATATCTTGAAGCCGACTTAAATCAAGTGGGCTTAGCGGGAAATTGATTTAATTTTCCGTCTTCTGAGATCTAAATGTATCATGTCCTCACTTTAATTCGTCTTCTAACGAATTGTAATCTGGCGCTTCTGTAAGATCGTCATTTTTCTGCGTTTCCTCTACATCCACGCTTGGCTCCACTGCATTTTGATTATTCTCTGGGGTTAAAATTATATCCTCCTCTTTTACTTGAATTTCATCAACTACAGTTACTTTCACAGGATTTGATGTTTTGTTTGTGTCATTTTCAGTGGCATGAACCTCGACAGAAGCTTCCATAGCGATTGCTACAGAAACATTTGAGTCAGTTGCATTCTTTAATGGCGGATTGACTTCTGGTAAGGTGGCCTTGTTCTGTTTTTTTGGACAGTGCCATTTAAAATGGTCAACTGAACCACAGACTAAACATTTGTTTCGTTTGGAACAATCTGTTGCCAGATGGTCAGTAGTTAGGCGGATCCGACACTCTTTAATTTGCCCTCTATACCAAAAGGGCAGGACGCAACTACCATCAAGCGTCAATCTGTTTGGTAGAGGGCTATCCACTTTTTTCAAAGCAGATGCGTCTTACACCGTTTTCCAGCGTTCTGTCAAAGGGATACGTTTCCCGTTCAATCTTTTGCACTTTGCCATACTTCTTGAGTTCACTCATGATTCTGTCATCTGGAATTCCTTGTGGAACTTTCATCTTGACTAACAACGTATCTGACTCGATTTCCTCTACATTACAAACTTCACCTTTCACAATAAGAACATCTTCTAGCAGCTTCTCCTTGATGGCTTCATTTGACACTGTTACATACAGTTTTCGTAACATTAATGATACCCGGCAAAATAGCAGGTCCCGCACCAACCACGTCCTTTAACCCATGATGCATGTCAGTCGCATTTACACCCCACTACATAGTTGGCATTTTAAGGCTTAGAGTACATTTGTATTTGGTTCCCATTTGATATTACAGCGAAATGGTAATCATTAAAGCTGAATGGTTATTATGAAAAAAAAGCCAAAAAAGAGTAAGTGAATTAATTATTCATGTTAGCAATTTGTATCAAGTAATCGTCCACCATTTTCTTTTGCGTCGACCATTTTCTTTTCACGCACACCTCCAGCCTAATAAAAGGAATTGCCAAATCTAAATTCGTCCCTAAGCTTTAGCCCATGTGTTGCCAATATTGACGCAGCAGAGTGGGACGAGGAAGCGTTAGAAAAGTGTCCAAAACAGCCCCTCATTTATCGCAGGTACCTTGATGACATTTTCATGATTCGGCAACACACAAAGGCGGAGTTTGATGAATTTTTCGAAATTCGGAACAATCACGATCCGAATATCAAATTAAAAGCAACCATTGACGAGATGTCTGTAGATTTCCTGGATGTAACTGTATATAAAGATCTAAAGTATGAAACAACTGGCTACTTAGACTACAAAGTGTATTTCAAACCAACCGATTCGCATCAGCTATTGCACAAAAAATCTTTCCATCCACCGCATACTTTTAAAGGAATAGTAAAATCACAAATAATCCGTTTTCACAGGAATTCGAGTGATAGGAAAAACTTTGAAGAAGCGTGCTCTACCCTATTCAAAGGTTACTCCTCACAATCCTTGCGCAAAATCAAATCTGAAACATTGGAAGGCTTGGAAACCATTCCAGATAATGCCTCAAATCGTCGGCCTACCAAAATTACTCACAATCGTCAGATTATAGGTGTAGGCAAATCTCGCAAATGCGGAAGGAAAAGGTGCAAGTTAGATGAATTTCTCCCAAGCCAGAATACTTTCACGAGCTTTCAGAACAAAAGCAAGTTCCAACTTCAGTCTAATCTAGATTGTGACTCTGAAAATGTTATTTATCTAATTTCATGCAAATTGTGCCAAAAACAGTATATCGGCGAAACCAAATGTCCATTAAGATGGCGGGCAACTCGACACCTCTCAGATATTAGGCTAGAGGAAGACAAACATGTTTCCGAACATTTTAATCTTCCTGACCATTTAGTCCTTCGTGACTTTGAAATTTTGCCGATTGAACAGTCACCCCTTTCAGATACGGCAGAAGAAACTGATAAACAAAGAAAACTTCGAGAATCGTTTTGGATTAAGGAACTCGAAACACAGTGACCAAGGGGAATAAACTCGGACCCAGGCTTACTGATCAACGTGACAAAATTCCATTCATTCTGACCTATAATCGGAAAAACGTTGAAATTTTCAAAATCTTGAAAGATGAGTATCAAAACCTGCAGGAGAAACTGAAACAATCCTTTAACAAGCGTCCAGTAATTGCGTTTAAGAAAAATCCGAATCTACGTGACATCTTGCTAAAAGCAAAACTCAAATAGTTATCTAGAATATCCATCTCAATCATTCAACATTAACCCTTGCATGATGATCAGCCAAAAACGGTCAATTTAGTGATCTTTGGTAATGTTCATTAGCCGGCAGGGATTGGAGTATTTTTGAAAATGTACCGCTGTAATGACTGGCTCGGGAACCGAGACAGTCGTTCCAGTGGCATATTCTCGGGAATGACCTTGTCTGTGCCTGCAAATGTACATTGAATAAGTAAGCGCATATTTGGATTTTACTGAACAAATTTAACCAGTAAAGGGTTAACAGTAATGCCATATGGCTTTCCTCAAACAAAATGACAAATCTCAGGCAGTAAGATAAACCAAAATATCTTAAATTTTTGAATTTTTTCAGTTATTGAAGATTCTGAGCCAGTGCGTTGACAATATTGACTACTACTACTACTACTACTACTACTACTACTACTACTACTTTTTTTCTTTTTCTTTTTTTTATTGATAACACGATCAATGGATCGTGCGGAAAACCTTTCATATCCAAAAATATACAAAAGACTGACGTACAAATCATACAACATACAAGCATACAAACAGTAAATAAACGGCAAGTGAAAAGGAAAAACCTTTCAAAAATTCATCTGTCTTTCAGTATAATAAAATACTTCAAAATCGCTGCTCAATAAATATACATATTTAACTCTTTGAACTCCAAGGGACAAACACGAAAGAAATCATTTTTATTTTAATAAATATAAATATTCTGTTGAATATTTTGAAACACAACTAACTGGGAGTCGTTCCTGTATATGGCAGCAACGGGTTCCCGTCCAAACAGTTTCGAAACAGCCAATAGCTTACACGTACGATTGTCCGGAACGTGATATTCGTGGAAGTCTGGGTTCAAAGGATTAATTGTTAATTAACATTAAAAATCTAATTACATATTTATCAGTCTTTTCGTCCTAATAGTATTTTTGAAATATCTGGTCTGTCAAAGTAAGTATATACTAATAAAATAAACGCCATACGTTCATTATTTTGATCAAATAAAACATCTAGTATGCTCTATTCTGAATAGGCCCGGGTAATCTTTTATATAGCCAACAAAGCGCAAGCATTTAAACGCAAACACTTCGTCAGCAACGCGGCGCGCAATAGTAATATCTCCGCGGCATTTAAATATTTCTCTTTACCTTTTGAGAGAGATTCTAAAATTATCCGGGATTGTACATTGTTAAACAATGACAAAACTCGCTGCTATTTTATAACGATCTTATCTACAATGATAAGGCGGTTCCAAAATATAATACTGGATCGTTTGTAATTCATAAACATAGGATGATTTTAGGCCAGAATTTTACAGTGCATTTTGCTCTGTCCAAAACAAATAGCAGACGACTGATAATTTTAAACCCGAATGACTGGAAGCGGCAGTTACATCAGGCTGCAACAGCCTCCATTCAAACGATTTCCTACCAAATGGTAAATCTACTTTAACAATTTATTCTTAAAAATATACTTCCGTAATCAACATTAAATTATACACAAATTGACAAGGATGTAATATAAGTGTTAACATATGTACGTGTTCGGCACATTAAATGAAAGGTTGAATAATCACGGCGGTGTTTTGATGGACAGATTGTCATTTTCAAATGATATTAATCTACCTCTGCACCATATTCTTTTAAACGTTTTTCGATTTTGTTTTTTAATATACACTGGCATTCGCCTCTAACACAATGTGACAATAACACATACAATATCCCATTTAAACATTTTAAATGATCGTGTGTGAGAGTAACATTTGCATCATGCACTACGGAGCAGCGATGTTTCCAAATGCTCCAAATTCCAATGCTTAAGCAGACTAACACAATAACTTTATTATTTATTTGTAGTGACTCATTTGCAAGGTCATGAAATAAAATATTGTGTGGTGTTATGTCCGATGTAGGAACACCGAGATCTGATAAAATCCTACTTACATATACCCAGAACTGAACTACAACATGGCATTCGACGAATAGATTTACCAATGTTTCCTCAGAGCTTACACAGAAAACGCACCTATTATCATCTTCAGCACACAGTTTTGCTTTTGTCATGAGATGTTTAACCCAAAGTTTTCTGTGTATTAGTCTCCAAACTATATCTCTTGCCTGATTGGGAATATTCGGTAAATGTATGTTTTTCCATATTATCTCCCAGTTCTGAATATTATAACCATGCTGCTCCCATGCATAAATAGCTCTTTGAGGTATAGCATGTAGTTCCCTAAGGAGCGTATACCAGCTGCGTACTGCCATTCTGCAGGAACATTCCTTATCATTACTGATGAATTTTAGTTCAGCTTCTTCATCAGTAAGATCGGCACTGTATAGAGAGAACCAAACTTTCAGTATGGCTTCTTGTATGCGAGCTGACAGACGCGTAGCGTCTATTGGTCGAAGAGCAGTAACGTAGCAAATCTCAGCCAATGATTTCCATTCCATCCGAATAGGGTCAACAATGCCACATACATATTTAATGCCTTTCATGCCATTGATGGATAGTACATAGCTTTGCCTCGATGAGTGATGTGATTATTGCCCCATAGCTCCAATTGTAAAACATTTTCCCAGTATAGTGGTACATCGTCAACTTTAATGAACGCATCAAAACCAGTTTTTAGCTCGAGAAAATGCGGAGGAACTCGCGTATAATTCTGGGGAGGATTTTTGGCACCAAAAAAGCTTTTGGTTGAGAAAGGCTTTATGAAGCTTTCTATTAACGACCTTGATACATTTGCCCACTGAATATCAGAATGAAGCAATGCATTTAAAAATTTGAAGCGCAATGACATTCTCTTCATTCTAACATCTACAAGAATACGCCTGCCATGAATTAAATCATTCATGCAAACATGCTGTGATACAAGACATGCCTTACCTTCCCAGAAAAATTCTCGGACCATTCTATGTATTTCACATTCGACATGTTTGGGCATATATATAACAGAGGCTGTATACCATAACTTTGAAAGGTATTTATAACCAAGGTTCTGCCGAAAATAGTTAAATGCCGATGCTTCCACGCATTACAGGTTTTCTTCATTTTAGCTATTCTGTCTTCCCAGTTAAGGTTCTCTTCACCCTCTCAACTGAAGTGAATACCTAGAATCTTAATTGATTCATTTGTCCATCGGATGTCCAGTGGCTTATCACACCTACTCTTCCACTGACCCAGAAATAATCCAACAGATTTAGCTGTGTTTATCTTCAGGCCAGAGGCCATGTGAAAATCCAATAAAATCGTCTCAAGCCTTTTAAAATCAGCATTGGTGCCCGCAAAGACAGTTGTGTCATCGGAATATTGAGACACCTTTATGGGCCGATTTACACCATGAATATCTATACCATGAAAAAGTGGGTGCTCCCTGAAGGTTGCTCCTAATGCCTCCATTGCTATGACGAATAACACGGGAGACAATGAACACCCTTGACGCACACCACGCTCTAAAATAATGGGCTGACTTTTAAAATTGTTTACGAGGTATTTGCTGCTAATATTGCCATAGAGAATTCGGATCCATTTTATGAAATTTGGTCCCAAACCAATGTGACAGAGTGATTTAAACATAAACTCCCATTCTAATCGATCAAACGCCTTTTCGATGTCTAAACCTAATATGGCTCCTGGGGCATTACCTTTCTCAACCAAATGTATAATGTCTATAATTAAAAATGTATTGGTCAAGATCGAGCGGCCTGGAATAGAGCAAGTTTGATCGGTATGGATAACTTCATCCAGAACACTAGCAAGTTTTTTAGCAAGCACTTTCGAAATAATCTTATAATCGACACAGAGGAGCGAGATGGGTCTGTAATTTTCTAGCCTCTGTCGATTCCCTTTCTTGAATATAAGTTGAACATATGCTTGCGACATGGTAGAAGGGAGTCTACCATGTGAGAAAATTTCATTTATTACTTGAATAAACTGTGGCCCAATGAGATTCCAAAATGTCTGGTAGAATTCCACGCTAAGTACATCACCTCCTGGAGCTTTGCCACCCTTCATATGTTTTAGAGAAGTGGTCAGATCAGCTAGTGTTAATGGGAGCTCACGGAATTCCGTGCTCGATTTTGAGAATGCATTTTTGACATTGGCTAGCATCTCAGATGACTTTATATCATTACTATTATCAGATTTATATAACATCTGATAAAATGTTTCTACCGTTTCCGTAATTTCCTTTTGCGTAGAGCAATTTTGGTTGTTGTTGTTATTGTTGTTGTTGTTGTTGCCGTTGTTGCCGCCGTCGTTGTTGCCGTTGTCGTTGTTATTTAAACTCCTACTTAATTTCTCAACTCTTCTAGATTTTTCGAGCCCATAAAAGTATTTCGTTGGTTTCTCTCCTTCGATATACATTTGTGTTCTGCTCCTAGTTATTGCACCTTATATCTATCTATTTGCGTAAGCTTTGATTTTATATCGCTTAGCCGTTCACTATGCTGACTATCACCATTCACAACCTTCCTACTTAGGAGAAACAGAGAACGCTCAAGTGCTTTCTTCTCCTTGCGCATCTTTCACGCTTTCCCAATGGCACATTGTTTTGAAATGTGGGCAAATCCAACTTTTACATCTTCCCACCATGTTATTAAATTGTCATGGGAATTTTTGTTTCGAAGCTTATGTTGCCAAAAACCTTTAACACAAGTTTGATATTTAGATTCATTTAGCAGCGAATTATTAATTTTCCAAAATCCAGGGCCGCGTTTAACCCAGTCAGCATTATCCAGCGTGATGTAAAACATGTCATGGTCAGAGAACGTAATGGGATACATACCAGCAGTTACCAGATTTCCTTTCAATGTTCTTTGAATATTTAAATTTCGATCTATTCTAGAGGCGAGTTGGCCAGTATTTGAATGCCATGTGAAATCACGACCCTCTGGATTTAAAATACGATAACTATCCAGTAAATGTTCTGCATCACATATAGCTTTAAGTCTGCCATGCGATGTGTCACCATAGCTAGAAAGTGAACTTCTGTCTCGTGTCCCATCCATAATACAGTTACAATCACCACCCAGGATAATATTGTCAGCATTATCATTAAGAATGGGTGATATACTGGACAAGAATGTAGTTCTTTCAGAATGCAACGCCGGTGCATAGACTGAAACTAAAGTGTAATTTGACCCTTCTATGTCGATTGCAACTTTAACCCACCGCCCATTGTTATCAGATGAAGAAGAAATGATATTTATCCAGCTGAGGCATTTTGGGAGAAACAAAATTGCAACACCTGCACTCGGTTCATTGGCAACAGAGTAATAGAGTTCTCCATTCATCAAACACCTGAACCTTTCAATAACCTCTATATCTTGTAATTTTGTCTCCTGCAGCATAATAATGTCAACTTTTCTTGCCTTTAATTCATCTAATAGTACATGTTGTTTTATTTCGTCATTTAAACCTCTGCAATTTAATGTGCAAATTAACATTAAAAATATTTTAAAACATAAATTTAAAACTGACATATTTTAATTTGATTTGTTTTTCTTACTCAAGTTCTTTTTCGCCCATTTACCAATCCTTTCATTGAATTCTGAGGTGTTTAGTTCAATTACTGTCAGACGCTGATATTTTGATACATCAGAATCATTGCATAACTGACGATAGCGCACACCCTTCTTTGTTATGTAAGGGATCAATACCTGCCCTGTTTCTGAGCGGTACATAACCATTTCCGCATTTTGAGAACTCTGTGTACTGACAGATATATCCGAATCAGCAACAGATACGCTATCATCATACTCATATGACATATCATGAACATGGTCTTCTTCAACATCAGAATCTGAACTTGAGTCATCTTTTTATCGCTTAAGACTACTTTCTGTCTTGGAACTGGTGCATGTTAATTCTTTGCTGGCGCCAACAGCAATATCTATTTTACCTTCCACGCCTTTCAAGGAAACAGTCAGAGAGGCCTGACCTAGTATTGAATTATCAGCGCTTTCAGTGGACTGTGATCTGAATCTTCTTTTCCCTAGTTGTAGACTTTCTGACTCGGATGTTAAACTAACATCCTTAGCCATTGGTACAGGAGTTTGTGTCACGTTCTCGCGCACATCCTCAATAGAATCTGCCATGTCTACTACCACAGGCTTAGCTGGTTTATGAACATCAGCTGCAGTAGCCGTTTTGTAAACGGCAGCTACAGCAGCCGGTTCATGCTCCTGGTGATTCTTTGGTTCTGAAGCACTTCGAGTTTGATTCTTTGTTGCTTCCTTACATCGCCATTTATAATGATCAGTTGACCCACAAATTAAGCATTTGTCCTTATGCGGACATGCGCTAGCTAGGTGGTCGGTACTGGTACAAATGCGCCATGTCTTGATCTGGCCCCTGTACCATAACGGCAGAAAAGACGTATTGTCAATTGAGAGCGTACGTGGAAGAGGTTTTGAAATATCCTTCATTCACACTCGTCTAACTCCATTGTCTAGAGATCTGTCAAATGGGTACGTCTCATTCTCTATTGAAACTACTAGACCATATTTGGCCATTTCTGCGCTAATTCGTTCATTAGGTATTTCTAATGGCGCCTTCACTTTAATTAGCAGTTTATCTGAATCTAGCTCCTGTACCTTACATACTTCTCCATTGGCAATCAGTCCATCCTCCAATAATTGTTCTTTAATTCCCTCATTGCATACCGTAACATGCCACACTGACCTGCTTATATTAATCAGGCCCTTTAACACCTTGGGACCCGAACCAACAACCTGTTTCAGGCCATGATAAAGGTCAATGGCCCCCACACTCCACCCGCCAGTCGTCACCCTAAGGCTCAATCCCTGTTTATATTTGCTAGACATGCTTTAACGCATAGGCCGATAATACAGCGGCGCTCTAGCTCAACAGTAACAATGTGCCCCGGCCTCTGTCACAAAGTACCCCAGGCCGGGGCACATTGTGACACAAAAAAACGATGTATAAATCTCGCTATAACTTCTTACTCCAAGAGACGCGTTATATAATCTGCATATAGTTGCATAAAGTGCACGGTAACCTGCTGCTACGGCACAAACAAATTGATAGCATGTCTTAAATTCGGTAGTTATTTGGCATAAAGCGTTTTTAGGCTCAACGTGCCCCCATCTCCCCTAACTTTGCCACCTCGGCCAGTAGATTTTTATCCATTTTATATACATGTTACATGGTGTGTTTAATTTGTAGTAATTTTTACAAAACATTTAAATATATATGCAATGCGCATAGATTTCTTATGAGGATGGTTGAACAAGGCTTTGTATTTCTGCCTCTGTTATTAGTTGGCATATCTTCAATTTTAATCCTGCTTGCACATCACGAGGTAAACGTTTCACAGTTTGTCCCATTGAATAGAAAAATGAGTCAATTTCATCCATTTGTGGCTGAGAGACGCCCACCTTTCTCTCTCTGCGTTCATCCCTTTCCTTTTGCCGTTCACGAACGAGCGCCACGATTGAATCTGTATTTTCGCCGTTATTTCTCCGTTTAGAGGACGAATTAACACTTGCAGATTGTCTCTTGTAGCTGCCTGATGAGGTGGCAGGAGTAGATGGATCTGGTGGGGTAGTTATCACGGATTCCGCAACATCGTCCTCAGCATAGTCACTATTGTTGCT
>JAVVLW010003972.1:0-25000 GCA_034401795.1 Chaetoderma sp. LZ-2023a | reverse complement strand
AAAAGCAAGCCTACAGGTAAGCTGTTGGATATTTTGAAACCAATGTGACTGGACGTTGTTGCTTCCTATGGCAGCAACAACTTCCAGTCAAATTAGTTTCAAAATATTCAACGGGATGAGTATTACATAATAAAGACTGTAATGCATTGGCGCTTACGTGACATCAGCTTGAGGAAAGAAAATGGTGGCGTTCACGGTTTAACATGTACTCGATGGTATAAAGCAGATAATTGTGATATAGATCAGAGAATGTGACAGGATATGAATGATATGGAATCTATAAACCATATTTAATCGATGCAGTACAACATTTAAGATGAGATTAGCATCGCTTTAAGTTGTTGCATACTGTGTAACTAATTTGACAGGGTGCTGTTGCTGACTATTGTGTAATACAGACTAATGAAAAATGCATGCACTTTACACCGAACGATGTCAACGGTGACAGTAATCGTGTAGTCCTTAACAGATATTGTTTGTGTAATAATTTATTTTTATGCTTTGTTAAGCTATAATAACTGTATTTACTTTTATTAAAATATAACCAGATGATTCCAATTGCCAAAATGCAGATTTGTTTGAAAGGCCACGTCTGGATGAAATTAGGTTCAGTAGGAGAATTATGCTGGAAACTCAACTATGCTAACATTTATGCCGTTTGCTTGTAGTATGTGTGCGTGTGCGAGTACGGCTGTATGCATGCGCGTCCGCGTGTGTGCACGCGTGCGTGTCTGCATGCGTGTGAGTGTGTTAGCTACGTTTATCGTAAGTAATGTGATATCGCATGTGTGAAGTCGTAACAATGCTGCTGTTTTTCAGAACATACTGATCAAATAACAAATGCCGCTCAGAAAAACTAATTATATAATAGCTTATGTAAATATCAGGTAATACAGGATCTTGCATCTTTCTTTATCTCTCTTGACATCCGTGTTTCCTCTGTGTTCCTCTACCTGTCCATCCTAATATTACGTCTATTTCATCTTAACCATTACTGTCCCTATTCTGGCCCTGTCTCAATAGTCACGCATGCATCGCCCTAGCAGTAATGGATGGATAGACCCGCTTTTGATTGGGTCTCATAAGTCACGAGGGTCAGGGTTTAATCGTCCATATATGGATTTACAAAAAGTAACGGAGGGAATACGTGTGAAGGATAGTGACTGTACACAACTACACAAATATAGAACCTATGTCTTTGATAAATATGATTATGTTTGTGTTACATTCTCTTAACACGAATATAGATAACATTACAAAGTATAATGTATTTTTAATGCAGTAGTAAGTAAGAAAGAATTGCATTAATATTGTTCTGAATAAATCTCATTGATGAGGTAGCATTGATAAGCGAGTGGGGAACCAAAAGCCTCTATCATACGGGCTAGGCAAGTAATTCAGATTCGAGGCAGTAGCCCCACCGCCCCCCCCCCACCCCACCTCACCCCACATATCCCTGTGTCTTCTCAAATGTCAAGTCACCTTGAAGAGTGTCTGCGTATTATTCATGAGAAAATCCCATTCTAATCTCATTCTCTGTAAGATAAAAATATAGTTTAATTTCTTAGATCGTACTGTTCCCCCAACCCCACCCATCATACACTTATCCAACGGTGCTACAAATATACACACAACTCATCGACGATGTAATTTCTAAATGTAGGTAAAATGAATGATGGGAACTGTTAAACAATGAATTAATAGATGAGGTTGTTATTCCAGCTTCTGATTAGCTGTGTGCCACGTGAAGTCATCTTATTTGTATATTAACACATACCCCTCCATATATGGACAGACGCAGATACCATATGGCTGTCGCACTGAAAATGACCTCATCTACTAGAGGATGAGCATGCCCACATATATAGCTGATATTGTGTAATATGTAAATCAGATGACATCACCCAGCCCTCGACAAATCAGAATTAGGGCTAGTGTCCCATCTATACATATCTGGATATTTAGTAGATATGTAGTGAATATGTAGACAATATATAATGTACATGTAATGAACATTTAATGACAACTTGATAGATACATTTATTCAATGGATAATTGGTGCTTTTTTAATATATGCCTATAATGCATATTAATTAATAGGAACTTAATCATTATCATCAACATTGCCATTTCGTGATTATCATGGCTGGCAATTATACGATTGTCGCACAAGATTACGAAACTATTATTTGCAAAACTGTATCACATTTTAGATATGTACATATGTTGAATCTGCTTATGAAAATAAAAGGTTAACATGGAAAGATATAAAGCAATGTTGTCTTATCATAGTGAAGAGTCAAGACCGACTCAGACAGGAGTTCACATCAGATCAATCACTCAAAGTATATCAAGTGTCGATGATTTATCTGAGAAAAATAACACGACCACAAAGGATATATACAATTCATAGATTTCGAAAGCATCATCATCTAATAATGTATACCATATGGCCTGCAAATCTGTGTGTCTGTATATCATAAGATGCGACTCGCTATATCCGCTAACCGAGGGTATGGGTAGTCAAGATACGTGAGTCCCTTTACTCGAGGTCATGGTTAGTCTCAAAATATGTGAGCCACTTTGTCCCCTTAACGGAGTTATGGCGACTGGCATGATAGTTGCTACGCCCCCTCCCCTAATCTTGGTTATGGCAAGGGCCATAATATGCGAATCATTATGTCGTCATATGGAGACGGGTTTGCATGGGAGTCAGTTTTACATAATAGACATGCTGTCCACAGCGCCCATCTCACAGACGTCTCTAATAGGGCACATACTCCGGGTTATAATTATCAAATAATTTAATATAGCTATACCAGAGCCATCAACTATATAGCAGATCTGGAGCCGATGCCACGTCTCTGCTGGTTCATCGTAACAGATCCTGAGCGTGAACTACTCAGTCTATTGCGAAGTATATCATTTGCTGGCTAGGGCTCACCAGCCCTGTATAAGGTAGCTGCAATACTGACAATAGCCGCTCTATGTTGATGGCTATAACATAAGTAAATGAACACAGTTAAATGTGTGCAATGTTCCTAAGACTGGTTCTGTTTTCTCTATAATGGACGTTTTCAAGTTTACCCATACCTCATATGTCGTCCTAATCAACTACGTGACGTGTAGACTGGCGTCATAATCAAGACGTCATGAAAGACTCGATAACATCCGTTTTTAACGCCTAATAGTCTGACACGTTATACGAATTGTATGTCTTTGCTATTTAACAAACACGCTATTAAATATTTTGGCAGGCAGCAACAGCATCCAGTCGAATTGGTTTCGAAATATTTAACAGCTTACCTGTATAGTTTTCTGTAAATTGATAGTTAGGGAGTTCAGAGATCGATCGAGCCGAAAGCGAACGTGCTGTTGGTGGAGCTTATCTAGGGATGGGCGGGGCATAGCGAAGACTTGAAAGGTCCATTGCGATGTCTTAACAGTATTCTCTGCCTTTATGATGGCTTCGCTCTAAAACACCATGATGACTGGTTCCCACTCGACACTCTAGCATGAGCAATTCCAGGTTGGTCAACACAATGTGTGGACTTCTATCCTCAGGTACATTTTGCTGTCTCAAACCGTAAAACATGTTCATTTGCTAACTGCTTGATACCGTGACACTTCAACTGACCGGGAAATGTAGTCATTTCTAAAGTATACCTGTATGGTTTTCTGGATATTGGAATTTAAAGGGTACAGGGAGCGATCGCTCCCAACACTGGCAGAGCGTGGGTGTGGCTCAGCTAGAGATGTGTGGGAATGAGCTAAGACCGGATGACATAATTACTATTATATGAGAGAAATCAATGATTTCCTGCATTTTTTTTCGGGCAGCTTAAACACTCTATCACTTTCCACAAGTCGCCCAAATGGTGTCTGCAGTCGTCTTGAGGAATGTTTATTTGCAGACAAAGAGAAGACAATCTTTGATACTTTGCGTCTGAGATAGATGGCACTGGGTAGTCGAGCAAGTCAATCCGGTTGTAACCTTTTTTAAATGGTATTCACTTGGCGGTGAAATAGACACAGACTAAGCATAAATTGAATTTTTTTCACCGATAATCCTTGGATGGTCAAGCCGGTTGAGACGACTTCTGGGGTGAGATCAGAAATAACTTAACATTTGTTCCACTATACCACAGAAACATGTTAGTTACTACACTATTGAACATCATATAAGACACGTTTTGTTGAATATTCGGAGCATAATATGATTAATAATAAGATTAGAAGACATTGCTGCTTTAGGAATCAATGTCTCCCAATGCAATTCTTTTTAAATATTCAACTGTGTGTTTTAAGTTTTTTCTGGGCTGGACTGTATCCATCTGCGGGGGCGGGGGTGGGGGGGCAAGAGAAATCTACTTGTACTTGGTAAATGTATTAGAATTGTTTTCTCTTTGGCTTTGGCTGTGAATCAGTGGCATAGCCAGGGCATAATGTAGGGTGTCTTGTAATGGGGATTGATCAGAATGAGGTTTATCCTCCTGTCATTTGGTGATTCGGTGGTCCTCTCCGAAATATTTGGAAATCTAGATGCTTTCAAATTGCATTAACTGCATTTTAAATGAGAAAATACTACACTTCAAAGAAATTATCCATTTCTCGACTGGACGTAATTCACAAGCCTATGTTTGTCGATCACCGAGACTGTGTCTGACCACTCTCCATTCTTAGATAACTAATTGGGTGTAACTGTTTGATGGTGATATTAACATGGATACAATTATGTTTGTTCAGTCAATTGTTGAACAAGTAAAATTAGATTTAGGCAATATCTATTTTCCGGTAGCGATATAATGCTTTTTCCACTTCCAAGGAAGCATACTGCCTCTAAGCACCTTATTATACATTATTTGTTATTTTCACATCACTTATGCATTGCTGCTGCATCACAGCTATAGACATATTCGGCAGATGAAATTATGAGTGCATGATAGAGGTCTTAGAGCGTCGGCTGTTTGAAGTAAGTAATACAAATATCACTTCTTAGCTTATGTGATCCTTAGTATTCACATTTGTGGATAGGACCTGGGTTGAACATGCAAATGCTTGTTTTCAGAACACATATTTATAGGATGGTCTAAGGCTGCGTGGCATGGCATAATGTTAAACCGATGACGGTGTCAATTTCCAAACCGGGTTGAACCGTATATCGGTTTATGGGGTGGGTGGGGCCAGGGATGAGTGTGTACAATTATTGTGTGTAATATTTTTAGATAAGCATACACGTGCGTTTTCTGGAACCTTTGACCCAAAATACACGCGGTGGTGTTAGCGTGATCGACTGGTAATCGGCCGGGCGAGGTTCGAATCCCGCTCGACTGCCAGGGGATGAAGTGGCGGACGAGCAATCTGTGGAACCCGAGGCAATCTACTCCTCACTGCGTCTCTCTCCACCAGGAGTATAAATGGGTACCAGTGTAAAACTGGGGATGTAGTAATAGACTGAAACACCAACCACCGAGAATTGGACATGGAATCATGGACTCGATAGACGCCAATCAAACCAATAACTTCTGATTACGCCTGTAATTGTTAAAATCTAGCTTCTTGTCGACTAACAATAATGTGTGTTCCATTTACAATAGATTAATTCTAATGCGCGAGATTTATCGTGTGTTTAATTATCACGTGACGAGCAATTGGATATATACCTTAACTGTTGTTAATCAGTTAAATAATGTGCTATTATATTTAGACCGCTTGTTGAAAATTGTTGGTGTCACGGAACAGCAATACCTTTCAATCAATTACTATCATTTTAATATTCTGGTGACAAGCGGTCATCGAATCATGTCGTTTAAGCTTAGATATAGGTAATCATGTGATTTTAACGTAATTGTGATAATTAATCATGCAGCACGAGAGGCGAAACAAGTGCCGATCATACTTAGAAAAATCATTTTATACCAGACTATATTATGTTAACACTGAATACGGAAGACCAATAGAAAGTCAATCATTTACAATAGTATAAATGCTATCCTGTATGTTAAATATTTAGAAACTAATTAGACTGGGATTGGGCGCTGCAAACAACAGCAGCATCTTGCAGTCACAATAGTTTCAAAATATTGGAAATATTACAGACAGAATGCAATTCATCATACACAATTTAGTAGGAATAGACAATAACGGAAATGTTGACTGTTCAGATGGGTCTGCGTTTTAACATTTACTGGGCAAATTTGGTCAATATAATTACAATAGTTTTTGTAATCTGCAGAAAATGGAAGGTTATTTTTTTTAAATTTACCCCTAGAGTGTCTGGTTTCATTATCGAGCCAGTAATTCCAGTGGTAAATCTACAGAGGCCGACATAGCACCAATATTTGTAATTTTAAAAATAGATTAATCCGTATTGGCTAAACCGTAAACTCGGTTTTTCGGTGTGACCATGATTACAACGGTTTGCAAACCGTCACCATATTGAACCGGTTTACGATGAGAGATCGATATATCACGCAGCCCTAGGATGGTCACACACCCCAGCGACAAATCAGGTTGAACGTTGTCAAATTCGCGTCCTCATTGTCAGAATCCAAAAAGTAAAACGCTACTTTTGTTTCACCGCTGACACAAAGTTGAGCTTACGTCACTCATCACAAATCTGGGCCCGATCTCATTAATTGTTCTGGAGGTGGTCATTTTTGTGGGAAAAAACGACCTAAGTTATTCAAGATAGCCTCCACATAAATATTGAAGGCAGGGTAGGGGTGGGGGCGTGATAGCTGTACCTCAATCTCTTTGGGAGTGGTGTGCGTGGGTGGGTAGGGGTTTTTGTGATGTTTCCTACTTCCTCACTGATACATACTGATGACTTTTTCTCTAATGATCAGCTTTTAACTTCTTATATGTAAAGTGAATTTTTCCCACCGATTTTAATGCAGTAATTATTGTATTGTTGACAAAACTGCATGAAATAGCACATGCACAATTTGTCGGGTGGAGAGTTTTCTTATGCAGAATTGCACAAAGTCCAAGATGGCTGGCGACCAAGCCAATTAATCAGCTCCTTTTAAGCAGCTCATACGATCCATCTGCTTCATACGTGTCACATATGTACATAACAAATCTGACCAGGTATTCTCTGCAACTGGACAAACTTGAATGCGCATTAGCTCTTAGTTTAAGTTTGTTTATTGAGAGTTGATTCATTAAACATGGTAAGTATCGACCAACCAAAATTGAGTATCGGTCAGTTGATGACTGCTAAACACCAAATTTAAGATGTTTAAATAGAATTGATCCATTAGATTATTCAAATAATGCTGTTGGTTGATTTGGTCAGTAGCCATCTTGGGTTTTGTACTATTCCTAGAAACCCATTGAAAGATGCCTGATCTGATTTGACGACTGACATTAAACTCGTGTTCAAGTTTGAAAGTATGATGTTGCATGTGAGCGTAATCACCGTGTTATGTTTAGTGAAAATTCATCCAGAAGCACTTTTACAGTATTAATCATTCGGGTTCTTCTCTGATTCGGACAGAAATTAGTCATTTACAAATTTCAGATATCTCAAACAAGATATTTAATTTCTGTGTCACAAACCAATTGTCCCATAGTCAATGATAGGGGCAATTATTTGTTAATTTACATATGGTCTGAGTTATCTGAGACCTGCTATTATTCCTCTAAGATGGACATTCAATGAATTCAGATATCCGCTGCACTTTTCACAAATAAGTGCGCTGTGATCAATTTCCAAGATTTATCGATATGGGCGCAATTCTAGTCAGATCAGTTCACAATTCTATCCGATTTGGTATGAGGAGATTTAAAGAATTCCAATTGCCTAAACAGTTCGCAAGATCCTTATGTTGCAATCAAAGACTTCCATAGTAGATAGATAAGTGAATACATAGGGGCAATTGCGCTAATCACGAACTGCTAGCAAGCAATTTAGAGCAAAAGTATTTGATACTGTAAAATCAAGTGCGCCTGGATGGATTTTCACCAAACAGTGGGCAAATAAAGCAGACTTATAACTTAATTGTAAACCCTTTATGGGGAGGAATATTGCTCAAATGTGTTCATGAAAACACATTTAACCAACATTCATCACAAGAAAGAGTTTATACCCTGCTGCTTTACTTTCGCACTCCCTGCTAAGATGGACAAGCTTTCCCTTGGGGCCTGGGTTAATGCGACACCGGACTAAGTTTTGAGCCTCCAAAGGGTGCTGATACCTAGAGCTAAATTTGTGGCAATTTGGAACTAATTTTAAAGAACCCAGCCAAAGTTTTACTAAATTAATCAGAAACAGCCAATACAGAACTGGTAAGCACCCTAGGCTGCTATCTAATAAATCTGGTTCACCTATCGTAGATATAACCTAAAAAGTGTGCGATCGACTTACTTTAATAGAAATCTCTAGACTATAACATTTTAGTACTGAAGCCATCATCAAGAGGGAGGAACGCCCCTTTGACAATGACCTAGCACTTTAACAAACAGATTTGAAATATTCAATAAATGGAATCCTTTAATTGGCAATCAGATAAACTCCTAGTGATATATATTTGGTAATAACAATTATCGGTTCTGTACGTTTACTGTTGAAGTGTGCCTACATGAATGTAATCTTCATAAACTGGACAATAATTGGTTGCGCCTCGAAGTGGTGGAATATCCGCAACAAGAAGAAGTTTTGGTTTCTCTGTAATTTCCAAATCCGGAAGCCTGAAATTAAGTGGCAATACAGCAACATTCTGCCGGACAAAACACAGCCATATTTAGCGATTAATGAGCTGGCCATACAGAATCCGAGCCTACTAACATTTTACCTAAATAAAACTTAGAAAGCAACACATTGCTAAACTGCACAACAGCCGGCGAAAGAGAACGCTAGTATTTTGGAAACTTCAACGTCAGACAAACTGCAATTGCCAAAGTAACAGTTTATATTCGCATTTGAAATCATGCTAACGTAAAGCTCATGATCTAGTCATAGCGTTACTCTAAAATTGACATGTAACGATTCCACTCTCAATTCCGTTTCGACACACACATCAGAAAGCATCTGTCTGAGAATCTGCGAGAAATTCATTGAATAACTACCAGAAACCGTTGCGCTACGCATCTGCAACAACTGTTAGCATCATCCTTCAAAAGACAATCAAACAAATTCCAAGACACCAACCCTATGATGAGAATCTCACAAACAGGCTATCAGAATCGAGTCGTTAACGTCTCGGGCTAGCCATTACTTGATATGCAAATCTGAAACCAAACAAAAGCCACGCCGTCTAAAATTCACGTTCGTCTCATATGAATGGTCTTTGATAACTATTCCTCAAGTGAACACATTCCAATATAAATGTATTCAAGTAAATGCGTGCATCTGATAAGCACTCAAATAAACTCCATCTATAGTAAGTCCGTCGAGCAGCAAATAATGTCATTTCACAAAAATGACCGGTAAACACACTGAAGAGGAATATCCCTCATATGTAAGGAGCACCGCAATCGAATAATGAAAATTGGTTCAAACTCGCAGTTCAAATGCAATGTAAGTTGACACAATCTCAAAATTCGGTCCGGCTGCTGTTTGATTACAGTATATAAGCCTGGTTTCCAAATTGTTATTCGAGGCCCATCTTTTTCATCCAAAGACGAATCTCAAATAGGATTCGCCGGGAAACACGAATCCGTCAACCAAATTAAAATCGGACCAGGAATGGCTGAGATATCAGTAAATTAAAGTCTGGTCAAATTTAAGTTAAAATACACTTAGGTACATATCCAGCCAGGATGAAGGTGATATGACGTCTCTTGCACGTATTTTCTGCCTGATGTGGCTGTGCGTTGATTGGTCGTAACGTGGCCTGTGGTGACTTCTAACTGGTTACCATAAAGTATAAAAGGATCTGTAGCGGCTACGATTACTCAGTAGGATGGGGAGGTAGTCTGGTATGGTTGTCTCTCTACCATAAGTCTCTCCCAAACGCTGGGTTAAGCAGCTAGTTTTGTCGATCCACACCTGCACAGTTGTTGACCGATACCTGACACCGTGGTCGGATGACACAACCGTAGAATAATATTTCTACTGTCCATGTCAGAACATTCAATCACTATTGGAGTACCAGTGTGAGAACTGGTCATGGCGATTCCACGAGTAATGTTGGCACAATTAGTCGGAACAGTAACGGACCCCACCGTTAGGATAAGGACCACACCAATTAAAATATTCAGTGGAAAGTCTAGACCGACTATTCCACAGTCAGCTAGGCATGATTGATACATTCGCATGGTTCCAAAAGGAACTGTTCAATGAGCGGTAGCTGAACAACAACTTCAAAAATGACGGACGTTTACGGCTACACCATCAAATCCGGAAATCACTCTTACATCAAGTGCTGTGTTTGGTCCTATTTCTTTTCCATCATCTTCAACACCGTTCATCACAAAATAAATGCTCATAAACAAAAAAACAAAAGGCGCACAGGCCTCAGAAACCCGGACCAAAAATTCAAAAGTATGTCTCCCCAACCCCACCACTTTGTACGCCTATGCGCCTAGCTTATTATTACACGCCTCACGCCTCTCTGTATTTCTCAGCTGTACGCCAACAAATAGTAGTTATGGACCACTGCTCCAGAAAGTTTATTATAAAGTCTATTTCATGGCTTCGCACCAAGATACATAGCGAGCTGTATTTCTATAACTGGCCAACAACGTTAATGACCTACTAACAAATTTCAAGCAGCTGTCTCTTCCTACAACCCTCCGGCCACCTGGCCAATAAGTATTTGGTAGCTCCCTCCACTGGTTTGCTTAGAGTCGACCCTTGAAATCGCTGTGACAACTCACACCCCCGCCCTCAATACCTTCACTGGTACTTATTAGGATAGTCTTTAAGACAAAGTAGGGATTTATTGCGAATATATAATTATAGCAGGACCGGCCCAGCAGTGAACCTTAGGGAATTTACATAACCCTAATGCGGTTAATTGTTAGCTCCCAGGAAACGTCCCATACGGCGCATTCTCGGCACTTTAGATAGAGGCAAAAGATGCGCTCGCAGACTAACTCTCTGGTCACTGGAAGGCCCAAGTGGGTCCTCCGCACCTTCAAGGAAGGTCACCATAGTCTGCTTGCTGCTTCTTCGGCCCTGTCGTAACTAGATATGGTGCATATTTCACGCTTTTGTGTTGACCTGTCTTTGTCTTGTTATATGTGGTTGTGCTGACACGTTGTCAAGAGCCACTCATCGGCTCCACATGTGCCGTTGACTTGAGGGGTCCATTCAATGGGTACGTCCTGAGATTGGTGCATGAGAGAGCTACGGAAAAAGACAAACTTTGTAAAAGTTAAGTAGGACTAAACCATTTGCGGCACAAATAAATGTGTCTGGATGTAAAATTAACAGTTAGATTAGTTCCTTGAGAAGGCCCACCAAAATAAAGCGGCGCCAACTAACACAGTGACAAAGTTAGGCAGGTGACTGTACTGACTTCTGTTGAAATCTGTGCACCAACTCGACACAAATCAGCGTGCATCACAATAAAACACAGCCTATAACACATATATAACACAGAACTTTTGCATTATTTTTTAATAGGAGAACGATATCACCTCAATTCCCTTCCTCTGCTTCAGCGTGGTAGGCACTTTCCAGTGACTGAGGCCCACGCGAGGAATTTTCCTCTCGCAAATCCAATTTATTGGCCTGTGTGAGGCTTTAGTTTATATTAAACTAGTTATACCGCGATATCAGTCATCCCTCACTCAGGTACCTTCCATCAGGATGCAGCGTCATACCGGATTCACCAATAGCTGGATGAGATGGTGGCATTTTGTACAGGCTGGGATGCCCACACAGCCCCACTGGAATGTAATCGTTCCACCAGCCCTAGAGGGTGGTTTCTGTACACCCCGGTAGCCTGCAGTCTCCCTCCTCAATCACCGAGCCTAGCTAATCAGGAGAAGGTAGAAACGGGACAACGAGGCGCTGGGGATACACCACTCCTTGCAGACACCAAACTTAGCGTACACGTCAGGACAGCGGAGAGTGCAGAATTTGAAACATCCATCGGCTCTCGACATGGAGATGTTCTATCGCTTGCGCTCTTCGCCTGTCACCTTGCTGCAGCCTCAAAATCAGTGCAGGAAATTCCACCAAAACACCTCGTATCCATACTCAGTATGCCACTAGAGATTGAATATGCCGATGAGGTGAACCTTACAGACGAAAAAAGAACCCTCTCATCGAACTACTCCCGATTATTACATGCAGACTAAAGAATGAGAATCTCTTTATTAATGAATCTAAAACAGAGCTCCGCCACATATAGACAGATGCTTATCTCATCTCAAATGTTATACTGCACCGATAGATTATGGTGTATAGATGCCAGATCATTCATATCCTGTCACATTTCCGTTTCTGTATCACAATTATCTGCTTTGAATATCGCATAAATGTTGAGCGGTGATCGCCACCATTTTGTCTCCTCCAGTGATAGTGTGTGATGTCATGTTATTATTCTTTTTATGTAATATTCATCTAGTTGAATATTTTGAAACTAATTTGACTGGAAGTTGTTGCTGCCTATGGCAGAAATAATGTCCTGTCAAATTAGTTTCAAAATATTCAACCACTTACTGGTATGATTGCTTTTATACCACACTGCCAAACTATCGCAGGTGCCTCTATGACTGAGCTATATCCCAAGGCAGGAACGCTAGGATTTTCCTGATTGCTTGAAAAGTAAATCATGACAGCCATCACAGGCTGTAGAAATGTAGCAGCAGTTAGCTACTAAAGCCTGAATATCTTTCTTTAGCGACATGATGAAAAGGTTAACATTACCTGCATTGTTTATGACTGGCATATTAGATCACCTGAATAGCTATCAAGAGTTCAGATTAGTTATCCTTTAACACATGAGATAGACATGCGAATTAGTTTCAAGATATTCACGAGAATGTTTATTAAATAGTAAGAAATAGGCAATTCGAGTGACTGTTGACATGTGGTCACGTTATGGCCGAGTATTGCCCTCACTCTAGCGGAAATCTGTAAACATTATTTATGCTCGATGTTAACGTTAACTATCTCTTATGGTTGAAGTCGGTTATTCGATTATTCAGATTTCAGCTTTTATTCACAAACCTATTAGTCGAAGTGAGAATTATGGATAAAAATGTCTATGCATTACCGCAGAGCAATCAAAACCAGAGGAGTCTAGGTAAAAATCTTAATATTATGATTCAGAAGGCGTAGCTGCTAAAATGTAGCAGCAATGTCTCGATCAAACTACTGACTTATATCGAAGTCATTACCAATCCTAAGGCATTGTTGATCGGACTTGTCTTTGTTGATACCTATGAGCATCGCAGGACCCAGGTATGTAGACACGAGAGGAATTTAGCGATTGGAAAGGGCATCACGTTTATGTTAATGGAGCCCACATGCATGCTCTTAAATTGGTGTAACAAATTTACACCTAATAAATTTTACGCGGAATAACTCGAAATGGCTTTTAACAATACTCGAGTGATGGACGTAATGTTCAGAAGTCTCACAACACATCTCCGTGCTTAGATCTGAGTTAATTTAATTATTTCTCTCGGTTTTATCGCAATGAGCACCTGACACATTATAGAACTGTACAGCGGTCATGAGGAATATCCATTTTCAGACCAAGAGAAACCTAGTTTGGGAAGTTTGACTAGGAGCAGGCGCTGCCATAAACCGCAATGGGCCCAATCAATTTTTTTTCAAAATACTCAACATAATGTCTATTAAATTGCAAAGCCATGCAATTAATGTAATGCCTCTTCGGTCATCATAAATACAGGAATCCAGACCTACTTATGCCCCAAGATCTACTCTAGCTAAGTGCCATTGAGAGCCCCAGATAGATGTATGCCTACAATCACCAATACAAAGAAACAATATTTTATTTATATCCATATATCGAGCCACATTGAGAAATGGTCAGTCAGGTGTTAACCAAGACTTTATTATGGAAAATATGTCTCACCATCTTAGACACCAGGGTAATATCCTAATGTCAGAGCCAACTCAAGTGGATAAAATAGCTCAGTGTATACAACATAAACATCAGTTATTTGACAAACCAGCTGGTCAGATTATCTTAAAGGTGCATATTCACTTCAGAACTGTTGAAAATAAAATTGTTAAAATTGCATACTTTTATAAGCTTAAATTATGTGCATATGTGTAATGATACGAAATAAATCTTAGCATATGATGATTCCATTCCATATAAATTTATATACTTTTTTTAAGTTACGAAATTGAAATAGAAGCACGTGCCTCTATTTCAATTTTGCAACTTTAAAAATTATATTAATTTGTATAGAATGGAATCATCATATGGTAAGATTTATTTCGTTTCATTACAAATAGCTCGGTGTTTAAGCATCTAAAAGTGTATAATTTAAACAATTTTATCTTCAAAAATTTTACTGGAATATGCACCTTTAAGATATGGTTCATACCAAGCATCGTACGAGCGGCTATACAAGGTTATAGAGCTATGCAAAAGTGTTCAAAATGTTTACCTGTATTCTTCTAAGAGAAATCTCATAATTTTTTATGATCAAATTTTGGAAGTGGCAAGCAAGTTATCGCACTCCTTATAAAAGGTGGTCATCGTGAGAACTGCTTTATTATTAATATAGTTCAGAATTTATTTTCGAAGAATAAGAAACATCGCAACATATCTCTTAACTCTCATTATCTAATCCTATTCAAGGATCCTCGAGATATGGCGAGTATTAATATATTGGCTAGTCTAATATATCTGTGGAATTGCCAAGTTCTCCATAAAGAATATATTGACACTACATCAGTGCCCCAATCATGTCTACCAGTAGATTTAACTCAGACAACACTTGAATATCTATGCATGCGCACAAGTATATTGTCAAGAGAAATTTGGTCAGCTTATGTGGTCAGTAGTGGTAGTAGTAGTAGTAGTAGTAGTAGTAGTAGTAGTAGTAGTAGTAGTAGTAGTAGTAGTAGTAGTAGCAGTAGTAGCAGCAGCAGCAGCAGCAGCAGCAGCAGCAGCGGCAGTAGTAGTAAGAATTGTAATAGCCAGACATGCCAGAAATAATTCTTCTAGTAGCAGCAGCCACCGTGTGGGTACTAGAGAATCTTCATCTTCTAAAACTTTCTTCTAATGCTACATCTAAAGGTTGTAAACAAATACTTGAGTACTGCGATTGGTCATTAGTGGCCGTGATATCGGAATGTTGTTTAAATCTTTTTTGAGGGAATATTAATCTCTATAGAATTCAATATAACAGGCTGGTCAAATATCAACGCCATATAAGGCTCCTTGGAAGGGAGGGGCGGCGGGATGTATTGTGTTAATAAAAGCCTGACGCGACACCCAATCGCTCTTGGTTAAAATATGGTATAGGAAAAAGTAAATTGTGAAAGCCATAGATGTCAGACTCAAAAATTGATATTAAAATGCTCAGCATCCGCCAACTTTCAGAGGCATTAATAATTTACATCACAGCTTTAATGGGAGCATATCCCGAAAACGTGTTCGAGAATCGCTAGCTAGCCAATCGAGTTATTCCATACCTAGACCTAAATGTGTGAAGGTTGCTCGAGACCATACCAATTATAGCAAGGCGATCTTAGTGACATGTAGATGTTATCATAAGACAACAACAATACTCATTTATCTATTTTACGTTATTGATGGTTTATCAAATTTTTATGGGATCCACCTGTAAGAATTAAAACAGCCAACACCGTTTCAGAAGGGCTAGAAATATTTCTGAATACTGCAGATAGAAAGCCTGAATGTATTCAAAGTGACAAGGGTGGGTAGTTTGTAAACGCAGCTGTGAAGCATATCTTAATATCTAGAAATATTCACTTTTATACATCTCATAACAAGCCTCGCGCCCTCTTTGCTGAATGAGGTCAGAGAATAATAAAGACAAAAATATGGGGATATTGACATACAAGAAGATGAAGAGATATATAACTGTGATGCTGAAGTTGGTGTGCACTAACAATACATCTACACAGAGCAATACAAAAATTAGACCAATCGATATAGACCATACCAACGAGTTATTGGCTTGGCATAATATCAGGTCCAGAATGTGCCATCGCATTGCAAAGCATGCTGCCTTAGCATTAGGGAACCAGGTGTACATAGCTGAGCCGAAAGAATCCTTTACCAAAGGTTATAGATCTTTATAGAGTGAAGGTATTTTTGTGATTAGCGGTAACTTCATGCACTTGGTGGGAGCCTATAAACTAAAGGATTATAATGGTATGCCTGTGATCTATACGGTTTACTCTGAAGAATTAGAGATCATTTGTTTCACGTAGAAAACATTGTTTAAATTCGTAAGAGCAGTAATAAACATGAGGTTTTAGTTTTAGTCAAGTTGAGGGGTTACCCTAAAATGTTTAATTCGTGGCTTAGCGAAGCGAATCTTTGGAGAATTTAGCATCTTATAACGCCCAAAGCGGCAGTCATCATCAGTGTATGCAATGAAATTAGTCATACTGACTGTCATTGTTCAGTTTGCGGCGGTATCTTCCCGCATTATGAAATTATGTATTTGGCATAGGCATGTGGATTGCCTTGGCCTAGGGTTGTTTAGGTTATATATTAACGGTGCTGAGTATTGATATGGTTATACTGCTTAGAGGAGTGACCTCACCTGTTTAATTTTTTACATGTTAGACTAATAGCCATTAGCTGGGAAAATCATGGACCAATTTTACATAACTCCCGGGAAACAGTAGTGAAGCCTACTATCAAGGTAATACGATTTCAACGTTCAGAACTCATCTTCAAACACCACTGACATATAAAGTTGACTGGGAGGTACGGTTGTCATCTGTATTATATCCAAGAAGCTGGTTCACTCTGGCGGTAGAGTGTCATATATTGCTTGAAGCTTTTGTAGCTGTAACCACAAAAACAGAAAATGAGTCGACGGCCCAACTGAGAAAAGTGGACCTGGATACAAGCTTGATACAGCGAGTGGAAAACTACCATTACCTGGCATGAAGGATATACATGCTATTAGAACTGCGAAGCTCTTGTCCATTTACAAGCTTTCAAAATACTGAAAAGATTCTATGCTGTAAGGAATATGATAGACTTTATAATTACACAGTTATCGAGTCATATGCGCTTTAGAAGTAACATTAAACTTAACTATTATGCGCACCTGGCAGAACTCCCGACATTAATGGTTAAAGAGAAGATCGAGTTTGATGGGTTAGTAGCATGTTTTCTTGGGTATCACTCACACATGATTAGAGAGTCAACACTGGCTGGGGTATGGCGATCAGTGAGTACGAATAATAAAAATGCTCTAATGACTGCATATATATGGTGTAATGCTGTGACGCATAATGTAGTTGCCGATACATTAGCCCCACTACTCGAAGTCATTACACTATCATGCACTGATGGGAGCAATGATATATTTCAGTGAACATTTACTGACATCCAATATCGACTTGTACTGAAGAGCTATGTGGATATGTTAGGCATTTGTTATAACAGACATGACCAGTGAGCATATACCATCTGAGGACGGTGCCTCACCAAGTGTACTCGGTCTACATTTTAGACACAAGCCGTCTTCATAATCTCTACCTCTTAGCGAAGCCATTTTCATAATCTTCACCTCTTAGAGAAGAAGAAGAAAAAGGAAAAATTAATCTTTAGAGCCGGCCTGATCTTTCATCGCATCATGGTTACCACGCTAGTCAAGTCAAAGGCCAGTTACCTGTGTTTACATGGAGTAGGGCAGAATTGTCAAAGTCCAGGGAACATTCTAGGATCTCTGTTCAGAGTGGCTTTTCCTTTCGCTAAGATATATGCCCTTGTCTACAGGTAGAGCCATAGTCAACAACGTTCTTGACATCAAGGATTTAAAGTCAGCTATAAAAATATTAAGTCCTTTAAGGGCTGGAAAGGTTCTTTTACCACAGGCCATGGCTTCAGCAATGATTCACATTAATGGTGATAATCTCCTAGCATTAGGAATTGGAACAATTGCCTGTTCAGTCGTGATAGTGTGCGTTGAACGAGTATACATTGCAGAAGAAATGTGCGAAGAACTAAACCTTTCGCCATATTCATTTAGTTAACTACGGGATTAATGAAATGGGGACCTGCCACTGTACACAAACTGAGATGGAGCTCATTACTGTAAAACGAGTAATGGCAACTATGGAACAGCCTCATTGGCAAATTACGTTAAGACTAGCAAGTTAGAGATGGCGTGGGCACTAATCTGGCAGTGGATAGCAATGTAGTGCCCATTTGCTTATGTATAGCTTATATATTCTCCCAAGTCGATGTGTTTCTAAACGGCAAGTGTGTATCTGAATCTAATGACCTTCATCCTTATAGGGCTTACTTGAATATCTCCTTAACTGTTCCAAGGGCAATAGGGACTCCCAGTTAACGTATCCACTATGGGCTAAGGATATGCTGGTTACATGGAGAGTACCGCTGCTGTGGATAATAATGGCCACGATTTCTAAGAAAAGTGGAAATGATGGGTAGAGTTTATTCGGACATTTTCTTCAGACAAGGCATCTGCTAAATGGCATTGCTCTAAAGCTACTCTTTACCAATAGTTCTTCTGCCTTTAATCTGTTCGGAATGGGTGTGGATGTCTACAAACTGCGAATTCATGACACTATGCTAATGTCTACGAAAGTTAAGCCTATAACGGAACTCACACCGTGGCGTTGCTGAAGAGCCCGGTGAGATATCCAATTAAGTGGACAATAGTAATCTCTTTTACCCTCTCTGCCATTACCAATAACCTGAACGAAGATACCATTTTTCTCAGGGATTTACCCACAAGGGTAGTACTCGTCATAGTGAGTAATAAATCTTATAAGGGTAGTTGGGATTCGAACCTATTCAATTGTATGCACTGCTTCCTTATTTACATGGCATGCTTTCTGAATGGCGAATAAGTGGTGAGAGAGGCTCTTACTCTGAATTTTAGTGACCATGGTATTAAATTTACAGAGTCATTTTAACTCTGTTTAATGGTACTGGATGTCTATTTGATGATAAGTGTGTAGGTATAAGCCTAGACAAATATAAGGTGGGTTTATGTTTTTCGCCTTCCACTTTACATCTGACTTGTCTAACGGCAATCAGGTATACATGACGAAACATGTTAGCCTATGTTTACAGATTCGCGTTCAGACAGTCCTACAGGATACCATGAACATTATCTGTTACACAGAGATTAATAATTTTAGGAGTATAGACAGTGATCGATGTTACCATAGACTACTGAAACCATTACCATGTTGACTATGGCAGGCATTAAAACTATTATTAAGGGAAGTGCACAGTTATCTAAGAGTATTTCTAAGGGTTTTCACTAGAGACATGATACCTAAACATATCAGGAGACCTTCGACCGTAGTGGTTAATACGGATCCTCATAACCTCCCTGGCACTCATTGGGTAGCCATGTTTTTACCGAAGTCTGATCTTAGAAATGTTCGAGATGAGTTTTTCAGCTCATCCTGTCTCGAGCCATGGTCTAATTAACAGGTAAATGACGTAAATGGTACAGATATAACAATGATTATTATCAACCCTTTGTGGCGAATATATATATATATTTTTATATGAGGCCAATGTAAAAGATCTATTTATAAACCGTTTGAAACGTATTTGATCAATAATAAAATGAAAAAGCTAAATGTCGGTGTCTGTCACTCTGTACTACATAATGTGCAGTGTGCACTTTCGGGGAGCATGGAACCTGGTAGGAATTGCAACATTAGGTTATGAGACCTATGAGGACCAATATTAGCATTTTCGATTACATTATACCTTATCACCCCTCCGTAATACATACACCTTTTACCCAGCATAATTCTTGTTTTCCCAAATAGTTGTGTTAATAAATCCGACATCTGGATAATCAAATAATCCAGGTTAACGTTAAGACTTTCTTAATGTTAACGATGAGTATAAAAGGATTATTACAGGTTTCAGGTTAGCGCAATATAACCGGTCGAACCAGCCGTCTCCCTGACCATATGCATCAACATCTCTAAACTCTTTAATGCAATTTACACGCCCTGGGTACCAGAAAAAGCTTTGGCATACCAAGGTGCCCAGGTGTCTTAATCACATTATAACTTTTGGAAATCATCTTACGATGTGGGTTACTCGACTGTGTTATGTTGCTCACGGGGGTACGCGCTGGTCTCTGATGTTGCTCCACTCCGTTGCACCGCATGTACAGGATGCGCAGGAGGGCTGGTTAGCTATGGTTCTCGGGGTTACAGATCCCGTATTGCATCTCTCTGGAAGGTGCAAAGACTGGCTTTTAGAGCCGGTGGAATGCTTACGTTCCAGTGGGGCCATGCGACCATTGCCATCGAGATTGAACATCAGGGTCTCGTCCCAACTGTTCGTGTCACTGGTATGGCGATCCATTAGCTAATTTACAAGTCTGGACATGATGATATAATTAAAACTAATAACCTATACAGACAGTGCTACTCGTTTGATAGTAAATGAGCAAGAATAATACAGTATATAGAACCAAATGGTGTTCTTTCTACGTGGGCTCGCCAAAGGTACCACACAGATTCGTAAATCCGCAGAGCTATCCACGCAAGGGAGCATCGGAACGAGGCAACTTGAATAGTTTAATATAAACTAATTATACCCCTAACACATACAAAATATTATTGTTCTGGGAGGAAAGTACCCTCTGTCACAGGAAAATGCCTTCAACGCTGAAGCGGTGGAAAAAAGCCGGCAAAAAGGGCCATTCTTCTGTTCAAACCAAAAAGCTAAGTGCCATGGTCAATCCTAATGAAGCCATACTTAATGTGATGCACGCTGGTTTACGTGAAGACGGATCAGAAGAATTTCGAAGAATTCATAAGTCACTGTCTTATGTAGGTCCAAAGATACTGAATTGGCAGTTGCCGCTTTATTTATGTGGGCCTTCTGCTAAAGTCTAATCTACCCTTTACTTGTTAGATATGTTTCCAAGCTTTGACCGCAAGTGGCAGGGATTCCTACCTATCTTTAGACACATACATCTAACTGGCGAAGATGCCCAGTCTCCCGAAGGTCGCCCCGCATAGCCTCTTCCTCAGAAAGACAGCGTGCATACATGTTACGGAGTAATAGCTCCCGAATCATATGATGATCCGGTCACCACTGCATCGTAGCCACATATAACATCACCAGGACAAGTTACAGTTCACATAGGCACTTTAGAAACTGCAATCTCATATATGGTGGAGAGTAATAGACAGATATCCATCGCCAGTGACCTTCCCGTGAGGGTGTGGTGGGTTCTAAGACCTCACCCAGTCACTTCACCGAGTTGGATGGAGATCTGCGTCTCATCCGTCACCCGTGCGTTACGGAATTAACATTTTACCTGTCATTAGGGTTGAGTTCCAGAATGCCCACAGATGCACTGTGGTCCAGTTTTACATAATATAATTTCTTTTTGCCGTGCTTCCTACATTGGCGGGGAAATCTAAACTAATTGGTATCCGAAGATACAGGGGGAGTGTTTGTAAATCGACACTTTATTTATCACCACTCGGAAACCCCAATAGATTCCTAGAGTCAGATCCTGCCAACGTATCGATTGGGAGTCCAGACAATTATTAAGCCATGTGGCCGGAGGAGCGTAGAAAGAGACAAGTATTCGATATTAATAAGATGCCCTGAGGTAATTGACCAATTTTACACAATCTACCCGGTGTGTGGTGTTACATATCCACTACAGCCAGAAAAGAGGTGTACACAATGTGTCTCTTATGGAGAGATTGTCCCTAACTACTTTAAACCTATCCTATCGAGCTAGAATAGCCAGGTTTAGTCGGTCACATGTCAGGCTCCAGCATGGTGAGCATGATCAGTGACCTCAGTGTAAAATTGATGCTGGGGGAACATAGTGATGCGGATATATTTTTGCTGTATATTATAGCCTAGCGTACTGCGTCCTAGAGTTTTTATATACAAACCAAACATAATAACTAGGATGGCAGCTTGCACTATTCATAACTAACTAAGACAGTGCTAACAGTATATCAGGTTGTAGAACTTTACAGTGCTCGTTAGTTACAAGCACCCGGAAATCAAGATAATATATACAGTATGAAAGAGAAAATATAAAAATGCGGTCTTAAGACCGGGAAGGCACCGATTAGTCATCAGTGCCTATTACGGAAATAATTAATAGTACAATAGTATAGTTACTTGATTACCTATTGGTCATCGGTACAGTAAGAGTTCATAAATCACAGGTGTTGATATCCTACAGTTGACTAGCGCGAGAGGGCATGATCTCGAATGCACGGAAGATTTTCGCAAGCAGACTAATGATGCAGCTCACTCTCAAGACGGTGAAGAAGAACGGATAGAAAGATGTCTATTAGATAGTCAGAATAACTGATACATAAATTTACACAGTTTGTTATAAAGTTTCCATCTGGCGATGGTAGTTTGAAAGTTGCCCATTAAAAAGGAGGTCTATAGTTATAATTAAATAAGCATGTACATTAAACTGAGTACATGGTGCGGGATACGTCGCATAGCTCTTGTGACGCACCGAGCAGAGTATGTGGTCTAAAAGTTAATTAACACACGCAACATGTCGCGTGGAAGTTTAATACCACTTTTCAGCATGGTCTGGAAGATCCGGCGAGTTATCCACCTAGAATCACCTCAGCTCTACATTCTGTAGAATTACATCGGGCCCGCAAGGCCCATCCGCAGGAAACTCCTCTGTGAAAGTTCCGGAAATGGGAGTTCTTATATTAATTTATTTTGCCCTCGGATGGCTGTCTGGGAGCTTCCAAAATTGCTATGGCGGATGTCCAAAACTGCTTACCGGCGCAAGAGATCTCAATTTTGAATGGCCCTCCGGTGGTGTAGGTACCACAGTCAGTTAGCAGTTCTCCCATGTCTAGTACTGTGCTGGTCCTTGCTGTCGTGTCGGCTTCCACGCCGAAGTCCTCTCGATTCTCGATGGCTCTTTTTATACTACTCATGACGTCAGAGGCAGGACGCTCCATTCAATCAGCGGGCGAGCAGTATCCAATCAGCGTGCAGCTAGAAATGGTGACGTGGCGATCAGCGCATTCCCCATTCATTACATACATACACACGATTAGGACGTCAAAGCAATATTTTGAAGATAATTTAAGTGAGCCATTTAACGATACCTCGGCCATTTCTGGTCCGATTTTGAAAAGCTAAAAAGTTCTGAAATCCTCGTTTCATTCCGGTCCTGATTAATACCAAGTTGACAAAATCACCCGTACCAACTCGATACATTGTAAGCATATACTTTTCCCCAATACTGACAAGTGCTATCGGGGAAGCTCTGTCGTGCACGCATGCGCGCTACGCGTTCTTACGGACTCATAGGGCTTTATACACACATACTATCCAACTCAGGGGCGGGGCATGCTTGGAACGTACCCGGAGCGGTCGTCCCATCAACAGCCTAGCTGGGACGGTTCATACCCGTCCGGTCTATCCGTAATACAGTAACAATCTGTGGTGAAATCGATATGCCAGCTACAGCGCCACATTTAAATTTGTTTCAAAATATTTGACAGAATGTTTTGATAATATAGTACATTTCTGCAATTACACTTTGTCCACCCTTGAATTTCTTTTGAATTTTTTTAAGAAGTATATTTACAGTTTTTTTTACTTTAATAGTATGCGATAAAAACACGTGTCGCCAAATCCAAGTTATTATTGCCTACCACAGCTATATAGTTCGTGGACTGGCATCATTTTCTTTAAATTATTGTCATTATACATTGTAAAAAGTTTAACCTGTTTTCGTATTTTTATGGCAGTTGTTTCATAGCAACGCTTGCATTAAAACCCCTTCTGAAACGAAATTTGTATTCTTTTTTGTTGCTTGCTTATTTAAAACATAGCTACTACTCATAAACACAAACACACAACTTAAATTAATTAAATTACCAGTTTTCGTTTTTTTATCTTTTTAACCTACATAGGTCAATCCAGATTGATTGTGGTGATACATCCATCAGATATTATTCCATAGACTAAATCGATCTCGGTAACGATCTCGATTATATTGGCCACTCCTTTCCACAGTCACATCTTTGTGGTAGCATCACGTGACAATGCATAGTAGACCATCATAGAACAAACTAAATCAACCTATGTAGCAGTTCTGATCATATTCGTCACTGCATTCCACGTCCGCACTTTTGTGGTAAGCACGATGTGATACTGGTGTAGAGAAAACATGAATCTGAAACTGTTTACCGCCATCCTGGTATACATTTTCAACTTTCATTGCCAGCTAACAACACGAACAAGGTAAATCAGTCCCCATTGGGCTCAACAAAACTGCCCAGTCAGTACACATCCAAGACAGTACAATTATTCTGAAACAGCACTAAACCAACATCGAGAAATACCTGGAGGTACACAGACCCAAAAAAGAAGTGGTTCTAAGTATCGCTTCATATTATTGATCATCGCCGATGACATCGAACACAATCCTTGACACAATAGAGGATGTGGAGTATGTAAGAACCTAGTAAAGAAATCAAACAAAGCAATTCAGCGTGATGACTTTGACAGTTGGATACACACACATTGTGCATATGTTGACAAGCATATAAAGTTCTGCAAATATCAGAGGACAAATGGTACGGCTCAAACTGTTCTGCACCATGTGGCCTTTGTGCAGAGAAGGTAACAAACTCGGACTCAGTAGTGGAATGTGCTTCATGTAAAAAATGGATTCATACCAAATGCTCACAAATCTCTGATACAGACTGCAAGATAATGCAAATGACAAACTGTGCATGGTTATGTCCAAACTGTGACAACATCAACCTATCTAATCATTCATCCATGGCAGACCTTGACATTAGCAACTGATTTGAAGCAATTACTGAATTACCATGGCCGAAATCTAGTGACGACTCCCTCGACCATGA
>JAVVLW010003971.1:0-25000 GCA_034401795.1 Chaetoderma sp. LZ-2023a | reverse complement strand
CAGACTAGCGAAATTGGTGAGATGTGCTTGGTAAATGGTCTTTGGCTTGTTTTGTTAAAATCGTCATATTTCTTAAAAAAAGGAGGCTGCTGGGCTCTGATCCTTTAAATAGAAAGAGGTAAAAGTTGATTCAGATTTCCAACCTGCAACTTACATGACGTCGTCCAATGATGAGTCGACGAAAAGAGCGAAGAGGTAGCCATATCACGAAAATTGTGCGCCTTGACATGGGCTAAATTGATCTCACCAGGGGAGGCAATCTCATAGCATAATTTAATGGTCTCACAGATCCATCTGGCAACCGAGGCCTTAGAAACTGGTCTAGCTACCTCCTCCACGTATGGAACCCAAAAGTGCGAAAAATCAGATCGTTTAAAATTGGTATGACATTTATAGACTTTTAAGGCCCTGACAGAACACCAGAACTTGTCGGACTGCGAAAAAAATGATAAGGAATTAAAAATAATCGGCTTGGCTGGGTCACGGTTAGACTGGGTTTCGATAAAAAAAATCCCTTCTGGATATAAAACCAGACCGTTCCCAGATTCGATAAATCCGTCTTTTGCTGCCGAAAGCGCATGAATTTCGGATATTCTCCAAACGCACAGACTGAAGATTTCTGAATTTGGATGAAGACACGTGCCCCTTACTTGAGGGCAAAGATCTGGGGACACTGGAAGAACCCGAGGAAAGTCTACCAGAAGATCGAGAATGTCTACGAACCAGATTCTCTTCAGCCAAAAAGGGGCTTCCAGAAGAATTTCGCAGATCTGGTCCAAGACCTTCAGAACCAACGTAATCAAAATTGATAGTGGGAATGCAGGATTGAGACAGGTGTCCACCACCAGAGCCTGACTGTCCAGAAAAGGAGACATGAAAGAGACATGTCGCAAAGAGATCCATGTGGGGACGACCCTGATGCTGAAAAATCGCTTAGACAACCGACTTCTTTAACTGCCACTCAGAGTGGACAAACTTGCTGGGTCTTACCAGCTGGTCCACACGAACGTTCAGTCTGCCTGTGACATGACTGGCCACAAAAAAAAAATTGGTTCTTGCGGCACCACAACAGAAGATTCCAAATTTCCATACAAAGAAGTGAAGACCTCGTTCCTCCCTGTCTGTTGATGTAGGAAACTACCGTGGAATTGGCTGATCGAATCGAGATCTTGAGGCCTCTCACTCGATCCGACCACGAGAGGAGCCTTCTTGACATCCCACAACTCAAAGATATTGATGAAAAGCAGTCGACTCCTCCAGGGACCAAAGACGGATATCGACAGGGAGTTCCAGACTGCTCCCCACCCCTCCTGGGAAGCGTCTGTGAAAATAATCGCCTGAGGAGAGGGCTTGACTAATGGAACACCTATTGGAAGCAGAGAACGATCCTCCCAAAAGTCTAAATGAGGGATCAATTGTTCTCTGATGGGAATCTGATGGTAAATAGAACGAACTGACTCCTTCCCGAGGGACTTCAGGAACATTTGAATGACATTCTCGACGCTGACCAACAAGCCTAGAACCCTGAGTAAAAATCTTGCCCTGACTGAGAAAGAGGATGTCAGAATGTCCATAGCCAACAAGATTGCCTCCACCCTTGCCTCTGAAGGAAAGACTAAACCTTGAAACAGGTCGAAAGAGACGCCTAGATGGGTGAAAAGTTGAGAATTTACTAATCCAACCTAGCCTGAATGACAAACTGCCTACCTCTGGAATAATTCTTGAAATAGTTAATTGTAGAAACTATACTCAAGGAAATAAATGACCAAGGATAAATTGTCTGGATTGATAGATGATGAAGAATTCCTGCTGCAGCTGAAAACTATGCAGCAGGATTAAAGCCTGGATCTAAATTTCCTTGTAAAAAATTTGTCTCGCTATAGCTACATGACTCTAGAAATGAACTCTTCCTTTAACAGGAAAGAAAATGGAGATGAAATTCTGAAATCTTTCAACACAATAAGAGAGACCCAGAAGTAGATGTCAGAACAAGGTCAATAGAAATATAAAAGCGATAGAGCAAGAACTCTCACTCTGTCAACAGAAGTAAGAATAAAATGAAATCGACATAACATGAAATGTTTCATGCTAAACCTGGGCTTAATTTTAGAAAATTGTGGCAAGTTAAAAAATAGCTCTCCACAATCAGTGTTAGGCGCGTGATCGCTCCTCTAGCAGAAGGAAAATTTGCAAATACATTTGTATGAGATTAAATCTGCGCTTACATGTAAGAAGTAAAATATCTAAACGCTGATCAAAGATTTGAGATTAAAGGTGGGCTATTAATTGCCGTCCTTGGATTAAAGTTAGGCAAGCTGCGAGAGCGAGTGATAGCACACCTAACAAAATGTGAGTAATCAAATGAAATGTAATATCAGCAACATCCACCACCCCCACCCCCAGCCTTGAGAGTGATAGCTCACCTAACAAAATGTGAGTAATCAAATGAAATGTAATATCAGCAACATCCACCACCCCCACCCCCAGCCTTGAGAGTGATAGCTCACCTAACAAAATGTGAGTAATCAAATGAAATGTAATATCAGCAACATCCACCACCCCCACCAGCCTTGAGAGTGATAGCTCACCTAACAAAATGTGAGTAATCAAATGAAATGTAATATCAGCAACATCCACCACCCCCACCCCCAGCCTTGAAGGGGAGAACTAAAAGGAAAGGAAAAGACTTCGAGTCTTAAAGTTGCCAACATTATCATACCGGAGACATAGGCAGATATGAATTAAATATATAAACTACTTAATAATATATATAATACTGAAGTAGCGCCTGAATTAAAGCTATCATACCGGAGACATAGGCAGATATGAATTAAATATATAAACTACTTAATAATATATATAATACTGAAGTAGCACCTGAATTAAAGCTATCATACCAGAGACATAGGCAGATATGAATTAAGTATATAAACTACTTAATAATATATATAATACTGAAGTAGCGCCTGAATTAAAGCTATCATACCGGAGGCATAGGGCAGATATGAATTAAGTATATAAACTACTTAATAATATATATAATACTGAAGTAGCGCCTGAATTAAAGCTATCATACCGGAGACATAGGGCAGATATGAATTAAGTATATAAACTACTTAATAATATATATAATACTGAAGTAGCGCCTGAATTAAAGCTATCATACCGGAGACATAGGGCAGATATGAATTAAGTATATAAACTACTTAATAATATATATAATACTGAAGTAGCGCCTGAATTAAAGCTATCATACCGGAGACATAGGGCAGATATGAATCAAGTATATAAACTACTTAATAATATATATAATACTGAAGTAGCGCTTGAATTAAAGCTATCATACCGGAGACATAGGGCAGATATGAATCAAGTATATAAACTACTTAATAATATATATAATACTGAAGTAGCGCCTGAATTAAAGCTATCATAGCGGAGACATAGGGCAGATATGAATCAAGTATATAAACTACATAATTATATATATAATACTGAAGTAGCGCCTGAATTAAAGCTATCATACCGGAGACATAGGGCAGATATGAATCAAGTATATAAACTACATAATAATATATATAATACTGAAGTAGCGCCTGAATTAAAGCTATCAACTGAAAAAACCAGCCTATTAAGAAGACATAAACATAAATTAAGTAAACAAAGATCTAAAAAGAATATAAGACTTAAAGCATTTCCAACTAGAATAGTAAATATTAGGAATAATCTGCCAACCAATATAGATAATGCACCCAGTTTAAATGCTTTTAAAAATAGATTGGATAAGGCCTGAAGAAACCAGGATGTATTATTTAATTATAAAATGCCCCTGATTACCGGAAGTCACACAGTTAATTAGGGGCCAGATGAAGAAGATGTGGTTATAGAGGACTAGAGCTTGCAACCACTCAGCACCTAGTAAGACCTAGTAAAGAACCGCTATGAGAACAACTAAAGAGGAAGGAAAATATAAAAAATAATTCAAGGAACCTACTAATCAGACAAGAAAAAATAAGAGACCTAAGGATATTAAGAAGATATTAAACTTACACGACAAAAAACCTGATCTCACACATCTGCCCACCCCCCACCCCACCTCCATGACAGAAGCCAAGGTACAGAAAAAAACCCTGAAAACCATCTACTGAGAATGACAAGAAGGAACTGAATAATACAGTAAAGCCTATCGAAAAAAATAAAGCTATGAAATAAACATCCATAAAGACAACTTCAAGGATCAGCAAAATAAACTCTGATCTAGGAGAAAACCCAGAAAACTACAAAAAGATAGAAAGATATCATGAAAGGAATTAAGATAAGACGACGATCTACAGCTACCGGAAGTAGAAGGAAAAGATAAGATGATGATCTACAGCTACCGGAAGTAGAAGGAAAAGATAAGACGATGATCTACAGCTACCGGAAGTAGAAGGAAAAGATAAGATGATGATCTACAGCTACCGGAAGCAGAAGGAAATGATAAGACGATGATCTACAGCTACCGGTAGCAGAAGGAAAAGATAAGACGATGATCTACAGCTACCGGAAGCAGAAGGAAAAGATAAGACGATGATCTACAGCTACCGGAAGTAGAAGGAAAAGATAAGACGATGATCTACAGCTACCGGAAGTAGAAGGAAAAGATAAGATGATGATCTACAGCTACCGGAAGTAGAAGGAAAAGATAAGACGACGATCTACAGCTACCGGAAGCAGAAGGAAAAGATAAGACGATGATCTACAGCTACCGGAAGTAGAAGGAAAAGATAAGACGATGATCTACAGCTACCGGAAGTAGAAGGAAAAGATAAGACGATGATCTACAGCTACCGGAAGTAGAAGGAAAAGATAAGACGATGATCTACAGCTACCGGAAGTAGAAGGAAAAGATAAGACGATGATCTACAGCTACCGGAAGTAGAAGGAAAAGATAAGATGATGATCTACAGCTACCGGAAGTAGAAGGAAAAGATAAGATGATGATCTACAGCTACCGGAAGCAGAAGGAAAAGATAAGACGATGATCTACAGCTACCGGAAGTAGAAGGAAAAGATAAGACGATGATCTACAGCTACCGGAAGTAGAAGGAAAAGATAAGATGATGATCTACAGCTACCGGAAGCAGAAGGAAAAGATAAGACGACGATCTACAGCTACCGGAAGTAGAAGGAAAAGATAAGACGATGATCTACAGCTCCCAGAAGTAGAAGGAAAAGATAAGACGATGATCTACAGCTACCGGAAGTAGAAGGAAAAGATAAGATGATGATCTACAGCTACCGGAAGTAGAAGGAAAAGATAAGACGATGATCTACAGCTACCGGAAGTAGAAGGAAAAGATAAGACGATGATCTACAGCTACCGGAAGTAGAAGGAAAAGATAAGACGATGATCTACAGCTACCGGAAGTAGAAGGAAAAGATAAGACGATGATCTACAGCTACCGGATGTAGAAGGAAAAGATAAGATGATGATCTACAGCTACCGGAAGTAGAAGGAAAAGATAAGACGATGATCTACAGCTACCGGAAGCAGAAGGAAAAGATAAGACGATGATCTACAGCTACCGGAAGCAGAAGGAAAAGATAAGACGATGATCTACAGCTACCGGAAGTAAAAGGAAAAGATAAGACGACGATCTACAGCTACCGGAAGCAGAAGGAAAAGATAAGACGATGATCTACAGCTACCGGAAGCAGAAGGAAAAGATAAGATGATGATCTACAGCTACCGGAAGTAGAAGGAAAAGAACAAAAAATGTTAATTTACTAGCTGAGAAAAAATTATGCCGATGTAAGGAAAAATCAAGCTTTGAAGTAAAAGGATAAAACTAGAGGCCAGCCAAAATTTGAACAATAATGGCGAAAAGGGAAGAAAAATGCTGAAATGACGAGGCGACATGAAACCAGGGCGAAATGACTCGCTGTAACCATGACAATATAGAAGAAAACTGAGTCACTGAAAAGGAATAGAATCAAGAGAGGGAACGCCAAGAAGAGAATGGATCCAAGAATGATGTCCACAAAAATAAGACACTAAGAAAGGAGAAATAACCCATAAAAGGAAAATAAAAAATAAAAGCCAAGATTTAGAATAAAAAAGTAGAAAAATGGCAACGAATTAACTCCCTTAGGTTAAAATAAATATGTCAACCTGCCAACATAAGAGGGGAAAGGAGCAAGATAAAAGGCTGAACGGCCCAAAGACAACTGGCCATCTAAAGGCGAATGAAAGAAAAAATTACGTATCTAGAAAAAAAAGCGGAGAAACTTAGTCAGAAACAGGGCCTGTGGCGCTCACCTGGACCATTAGCATTTGAACCATTTGCATTTAAATAGATATGATGGATAATTTTCGGAAAATTCAAGATGGCCACCCAAAAGATTTACCAATCAAAATTCTGAATAGAAATTCTAGTCTACCTTGATAGCGTCACTCTAGCCAAATTTGTTTGAAATATGTCAAGCAACTAAGGAGAAGCAGTGGTTTGACAATTTTCACCCAAAAAATTGATCAATCAAAATTCTGAATAGATTTTCTAGAGCTTACCACCAGAGAACCCATTGGAGAAATTTTTTTTGAAATATGTCAAGCAGCTAAAGAGGGGTAGCAATTTGACAATATCCGGTAAATTTTTCATAAAATCTCAGATTTTCATGCAAAAAATTGATGAATCAAATTCTGAATGGATGTTCTAGAGCCTATGGCATAGGATACTTTCAGCCTAATTTGGTTCAAATTGGTCAAGATGGTAAGGAGAAGCAATTTGACAATTTCCAGTACATTTTTCATAAAATCTCAGATTTTCACCCAAAAAATTGATGAATCAAAATCCTGTATGGAAATTCTGGAGCCTACAACCACAGAGTCCTATGAGCCAGATTTGGTTGAAATCGCTCAGAATGGTAAGGAGAAGAAGCAATTTGACAATTTCCGGTACATTTTTCATAAAATCTAAGATTTTGACCCAAAAAATTGAGGAATCAAAATTCTGAATGGAAGTTCTGGAGCCTATGAGCATTGAGTCCTTTCAACCAAATTTGGTTGAAATCATTCAGAATGGTAAGGAAAAGAACCAATTTGACAATTTCCAGTAAATCTTTAATAAAATCTAAGATTTTGACCAAAAAATTTGAGGAATAAAGTAGAAATGCTGAATATCTGTATAAATTCAAGACTGTCAATGTCTCTGAATGAAGATTTTCAGTCATTAAATATTCAGATTCTTTAAAGCAATTGCGGAAATAAGACTAACTCTTAGGCCAGATGATGACTAGGAGCTAAGAAAACGAACACGGAAATTGATGTCACTGAAACCGTAAGCGACCCTATCCCCAGATGAACGTAAAATGGAAGCGGAAAAAATCTTGGAACCGTAAATACATGAACCGGAAGTCAAGAAAAGAAAGAAATACATGAACCAGAAGACGGAAATTGACCAGGATCCTGAAGACCCTGCAGATCAGTCAAACCGGAAGTCACACGGGAAACGGAAGCACACTGAAAACCGGAAATTGACCAGGATCATGCAGACCCGAGTGATCCATAAAACCGGAAGTTGAGCGGGAAGCGGAAAAACAGGAAACGGAAGCTAACACTGGAAGTCGACTAGGATCATGCAGACCTGATTGATCAGCAAAACCGGAAGCGGAACTATGAAAACCAGAAGCACCAAGCCGAAGCTGACCAGGATCATGAAGACCCGGAAGAGCAGCAAAAACTGGAAGTCGGATATGAAACGGAAGAGAGGGAACTGGAAACAGAAAACCGGCAGTTGACTGAGGTCCTGCAGACCCGGGACAACTGAATTACCGGAAATAGAAGGAACAGAAATACGCGGACCAGAAGAAACATTCAACTTATCCTCAAAAATAGCAGGAATCAAAACGGGCGACCTACAAACGTTGCGCATAACTGGAACAACAGTGACTTCTACGTTGGCAATAAGTGAACCGGACACATCCGGCACCATCACTTGTGGGTCTTGCCTGGCGCCAAGATTTAGGTGGTTTGAGAATTTGGTGACCTGCACAAGCCCACCATTCTCTTCTCGTTGTCCTTTTTCCTGGCCTTAGGTGAATGCGCCACCTGTCGCGTAGTGAGGGACACGGTTTTACACCACTTACAGACTTGGCCTTTAGGATTCTGTCCGGCTTCTTCTGAATCACTGTCCGCTTTCGCTGCCCGAATGGCCGAAAATTGAACTAAATCTTTTGAAAAGCTGGCGACCACCCCTTGCAAATACTGCACATAACGAGAGGTGTACATGATGTACACTTAAGGCACAGTTGCCCTGCGAATTCAGAGGGGTGATGGTGATCACATTTAGACGACGAACATTTCACCTTTTCTGCTGATTTCAGTGAATCCTATAAGCGAAAAAATAGGAAAAGATGAAGCATACAGCTGCTGAAATCGCTAGTCACCTCTTGCAAACGCCTAACAAAAGGCAGAGAAAGCACAAGCTAGAAAAGGCGGGAAAAACGAAGATTCAAGATCATAGTTTTGTTTAAGTAAAAATTACAGAAATAAACATTAAACTCTTCAGATAAAGAGTAAGAGAACCTAGGATTGTTATTTTTAGAAATCTTACTTAGCGAGTTTTAATGAGTGAATAAATGGATAGGAATAGTTGACTACCACGAAAACCGGTAACAAAGATACAATAGTACAAGTAATCATATAAAACAATAAAGTTGCTCTACCACGTAACATAGATAATAGGGACTTCATTGCAGGCATGATATTAAGAATCCTCTTAAATAAATATATGTGGCACAGATGGCAAGCACAAAAAACTTAGACCGGCGCAAAACAAACCTTTCTGTTAGCAGAAAAATTTGAAAGTGATTCTATGTTACTCTTAGTCTCCTCTGCGCATGCACTTTGACCTAGGTCTTAGAGGAGTGAGTATAGACTGGTGCCAGTCTAACGCAGGCTGTATGGTGAGAGTGTACTCTACCAGAAGCCTGGTTGAGGGTGCGATGAGTTGGTATGGGCATATGGGGGCATGAAAGCAAGCATAAAAATCTTTCTCTGGTGATAAATGCAGATGGTTTGATTTAGCAAGTAGTGATTGAACAGTAATGGATGTTTGTGGTGTAATAACAACCATCTGGTGGGTGGAGATTTGAGAACCTTAAAAGATAAAAAATAGACCAGTAACCAAGGATTTTATTAAATCCACATAATAGAGCAACTTTTCAGTTCCCACTGTGGTTATCAACCAAACAAAGAGTAAACTAAACAAGACTAAATAACATCTCACCAATTGTCATGCAGACAATCATCCTCAATGAAATCCACAAAATAGAGCAACTAATCAGTTCCCACTCTGAATATCAACCAAACAAAGAGTAAACTAAACAAGACTAAATAGCATCTCACCAATTGTCATGCAGACAATCATCCTCAATGAAATCGAGAGATGGGCTGGGAAAATGATTTTCGACTTGTTTAGTTAAAATGGTTATATTTATAAAGAATGAGGTCGCTGGACTCTGATCCTTTAAATAAGATGATGTGAATGTAGTGTGGTACCAGGGTTCAATCAAGTATTGGAAAAGAATTTGACTGCAAGTTGTTGCTGCCATGAGGCTGGAAACTGTGCTTGTTATCTTGAAACAATTTGTGAAAGTTGTTGCTGCAGACACTCTTTCACATCCATTGTTTTAAGGCCAGCTTCTGTAAACAGTCTTATTGTGGCAAGAGATTAACCATGGCAGAATAATTTTGTATACCTATAAAACTAAATAAGCTGAAAGATTATTTAATTATTCAATACACTGTCAACATTCCATTACATATTGATTTTAAGTGCAAATCCTTTATATACAAGGGTTAATTTGTCAGGTGTACAGATAATAGATATGAATTTAAAGCTTTGTTGGATATAGATTATTTTGAAAATAATTTGACTGAAATATTATTCAGTCAGAATATTTTCAGAATGGGCTTCATGTTATATGCAAGCATGGCTCTTGAATAATTTATATCCGGTTGCTTGTTTAGCAAATTATTTCACTGGAAAATAATGCCAGTTAAAACATTTTCAAAATAAGCAATTTATGTTATATTTAAAAGAAGTTGATAAATCTGAATTGTTTGTCCTTTTTAAATATTATGCTTGTTATGTAAAATTTTGCTGTATTAAATTAACATTTTTCTAATTAGTTAAAAGTTGTACTCCCAATATTTTCATTTCGTGTACTGTGTATAAGATAGGAAAATTATATTATAATTACAAGCTACGGTTAATTAAACCATAAAGGGAATCCTAATCAATGGGTCAGCTCACTCATGTGTCCAGCACACCTGAATGACATGGTTCCCGCTCCTGCCTTTAGCAATAACAAATGAGGTCACCACCCACTACCCTCTTTGTGTTGTCTGTGTATGGATAGGTGGCTTGCTCAGACATGAATTTTTAAACTACAGAGGAAGTTGTTATTTTCCTCCAATGGGTAAATATTAAATTCATTTTTATCCAGGAAGTTCAGAATATTAACCAATCAGGCTTTTTAAATTCTTCAGTGTACAACTTTGTGTGTAGCTAATGGCATAGAATCTATTCATCAGACAAAATGGCCAAATCATTACTGACCCAGAAGGAAAAGCTAGAGCGCTGAACGAACAATTCACCTCAGTATTCACTGAAGAAAATGTCATCTCAATGCCAACCTTACCACCATCACCATATAATACCATTCACAACATAAACATAACATCACTTGGTGTAGATAAGGCTCTACAGCGCCTTAACCCATCAAAAGCATCAGATCCAGACAATACACCATTAATAATACTGAAAAACACAAGTAAAACTGCATCAATCCTTGCCTCCCTCTTGCAGTAGACTGAATGATTCAACTATACTAACAGACTGGAAGACAGCCAACATTACACCGATATATACACCTGTGCAAAAGTTAAGCACCACCCTATTTGTACGCACATGCGAGGGTATATTCATGTGCTATGAAGAAAGCAATAGCATAAACATTTATGTACCCATCCATGTTAGTGCAAGAGGTAATAATGCAACTAGAGGAATGCTGATTATGATGGTGGGGAAACACTGTATGTTTTTGTTTGAACTTGAAAACGAGGCCTGAATATGGTTACGTTGACACAACTGACAACTATTGCCCTACAGTTGACATACGTGGCTAGATTGTCATTAATGGTGTCTGAAAACGAAGTTTAACATCTGTGCACGAGTTTGAGACTGTCATTATTAATACCGGGTATATCCACCTTGTGCCTGGATGACGGCCTGGACACGACGTCTCATGCTGGTCACCAACCGACTGATACGCCATTGTGGTATTCGTTGCCATTCAAGATGGAGTGCGTCTGTTAATTCCTGTAGGTTCTGCACAGGAGGATCCCTCCTTCTCACCATGTTTCCCAGAATGTCCCAGATATGCTCAATAGGGTTCATGTCAGGGCTCCTTGCTGGCAATGGTAGGGTTTCGATCGCATTCTGGCGGAGGTATTCATGCACAGCTCTAGCACGATGTGGTCGGGCGTTGTCATCCATGAATATAGGGTGGGTTCCAGGTGCATGATTTACAAAATGAGGGACCACAACTCTATCCAGTATGGAATCTTGATATCTTTGTCCATTTAGTGTTCCAGGTACAGTCAACAGATCCAGCTTACAATCAAATGAGATGCACCCCCATATCATAACGGAACCTCCACCAAATGGAACTTCTTCCATGATGTTACGTTGGTCGTACGCCGTGCGTCTGGACCTCCATACACGAGTTCGACCATCTGTGGCATGAAGCAGAAACCGACTTTCATCGGACCAGTGTACCCGTCTCCAGGATCTCATGTTCCAGTGTCTTCTTTCGTTGCACCACCTCAGACGCTCCTCTTTGTGGTGTGCAGTGAGGAGAGGACGTCTGACAGGTCTCCTAGCTTTCATGCCAGCAGCATACAGTCTCCTTTTGACGGTAGACATTGACACTCTATTGCGCGTTTCCCATTGCTGGCTGAGCACTCTGCTGTTGGTGAATGGAGATCTCCTAACAAGGCGTACTAGGGCTCGATCATCACGGGCAGTAGTCTTCTTCGGTCTTCCAGATCTAGGCCTGTCCTTCACCTCGTTAGTTTGCCCATGTTTTGCAATCAAACGACTGATTACAGTATGGTTAATGTTCAGCTGTCTGCCAATCTCTCTGCATGACATACCAGTGGTATGCATGCCTATGATTTGCCATTTCACACGATCACTTAACCTTCGTCTTGCCATAGCGGTTCACAATCAAGAGCTAATTCTCTCTGTACAAATAAACCACGATCATGAACACAAAATTCCTAATCTTGTCGCCTAAATCTGTATGTAATGTTCTACACCTCAAACTGGACTTTTACATAACTGAACACGTGTGCTGTTTCCCGCCACGCACGGACATCAAGCGGCGTGAAGTCATGCATGCATGTGCATTTCGTACTTGGAATTATGTCAGCTAACGCGGGGACAAAAAGTATGGCAACCTAGTTGTACCATCATGTTTCTACGTTCTATTGTTTTTGCTGGTGCTTAACTTTTGCACAGGTGTATATAAGAAAGGTGACAGAACAACAGATTCAAATTAAAGGCCAGTGTCGCTAACATCAGTCAGGCACAAGGTGATGGAGCATATCATAGCCAGCCAGATAATGCAGCATATGGACAGTAACAATATACTCCATCCAAATCAACATGGCTTCTGACGAAACAGATCATGTGACACACAACTAATTTTGACAACCCTCGACCTCGTACACGCCTTGGAACAATGCAGACAGGTAGACATAGCAGTACTGGACTTCACAAAAGCTGTTGATAAAGTACCGCACCAACGCCTACTACTGAAATTACACCATTACGGAATACATGGCAACATTCTGGGATGGATAACATCATTCCTCAGTGAAAGACAGCAAAAGGTTGTCATAGAAGGTGTCTGCTCTGAGTCAACAAAAATCCTGTCAGGAGTGCCACAAGGATCAGTTTTAGGCTCAATCCTCTTTTTAGTCTACATCAACGACATAGCAAACAACCTCAATTCCAGGATCCGGCTATTTGCTGATGACTGCCTCGTATATCGGACCATACATACAGAAGAGGATCAGCGCCTTCTCCAATCAGACCTAGAGGAACTTATGGCCTGGACGGAAACATGGCAGATGAAATTCAACGTATCCAAGTGTAATATCATCAAACTCACCCAACGAAGATCATGCCTCACCACACACTACACGATGAGTGGGGAAAGGTTGGAGGAATGTAAATCTGCACCATACCTCGGTGTCCAACTAACACACAACCTAAAATGGCACAATCAGATATCTAAATCACCATCATCTGCAAACTGAGTGCTTCGATTCGTAACAAGAAATCTAAGATCATGTCCAACATCCATCAAAGAACGTGCCTACCAATCGCTGGTCAAACCAAAAATTGAATACGCTTCAACAGTCTGGGATCCACCAACATGTGAACTGAAAAACCAACTTGAAGCTGTACAAAGGAAGGCTGCAAGGTTTGTACTAGGTCACCCAGTGTACCTCTATCCGAGGGAGAGTGTCTCAGCAATGATGAACCGACTGGGATGGGAAAGCCTTGCACAACGGTGAATGAAGGCCAATGTCATCTTCATGTACAAGATCCTGCATGGGCCAAGTAGCTATACCAACAGAATACCATCCTAAGTGGGCCAATGTAAACACCACCAGACACAGTCACCCACTGAAGCTACAGCCATATCAGACAACAGTTAGCCAGTACCATAGCTCATTTCTACCGAGAACTGTACCAATATGGAACAACCTGGCTGAAGAAACAATCACGGCCACGGATGTAGAGATATTTAAGACCTACATCCGTGAGACGACATTCTAAGACCGAACGAGACGACGTAAATAGTGTACATACAGTTTTTAAATGGATCAATAGACAATTTTAATCTTACAGACTGTGAAACCCAGCCATGTTTACGAGGTCCGCACCTAGGCGTGATGTCCATTAGGATTTTACCTAGTATTCGTACAGATACAGAACCCCAATGCCAAGCGAGTTTAACCCTACTGTGCTAGTCACCCCGAATCCAAGCACGCACATTGTTTCAAGATAACAAGCACAGTTTCCAGCCTCGTGGCAGCAACAACTTGCAGTTAAATTGTTTTCAAATAATTGATTGAACCCTGGTACCAGAATTGACTCAGATTTCCATCCATCGACCTGCATGGTATCGACTAAGGATGAGCCAATGAAAAGATCGAAAGAGATATCCATACCACAGACATTGTGAACTTTAACATTAGCTAATTGAATATCTCACCAATGTCATACAGACAATCATTCTTGATGACAACAGAGGGAAGTCCTCTGTTAACGACGCTCTGCTTGCTTAAATCAAAAATATATACTTCTAAAGAGGAAGGCCGCCGGTCCAAGGGTGCCTCAGATTTCCCTACAGAAACTTGCATGACCTCAATTATGAATGAAATGGAGAAGAAAACACGTGAGTAAGCTATTCCATGCAGTTATTAAAGTCCAGAATTTGGACATAATCTATTATCAGGTGATGCTAGAACAAAGCATCATTAAAGCATAACACAAATCCAACAAGTAACTGAATGAAGAGGCTGGACAGGCTGCCTCCTCTGCGAAAAAAACAAGCATGGCCAAAACTTTTTTAAAATCGGAACAAGATAAATTGTGAACAGATAAATGTTCAGACCAGAGACTAGAGTAGACGAACAGGAAAAAAGACTTAAGAATTTGATAATAAAAGAATGGGCTGGATGAAGACTTGATGAAATTTGATAAAAAATTATCTCCTCTGACGGAGAGATAGACCATTACTAGCCCAAAGGATGAAGATCTCTGGATTCAAATGAAGATAAATCCCCTTGACTGGTGGCAACATGTTAGAACAGACTGGAAGAATACTTAGGAAATTCACCAAAAGATCACTCAAATCCACCAAACAAATCCCTGATACAAGCAAGCCTGAGAAGAATCAGATTCCAGGATTCTATAAATAACATTGAAGCTGACGATCGACCCTGATTGCTTAGTAAAGCCACTACCAAGAGAAGTCTGACCTGATTGAAAAAATTATCCCTTTCAGAGAATTTAACCAATGAACTAGAACCTTCAAGACAGCCAATATCTCTTGCGCATTGATGTGGGCTGACGCTTCTTTCAGAGAACAAAGACTACATACTGAAAGGAAATTCCAAACTTGCACCCACTCCTCCTGGGAGGCATCTTAAGAATATGCACAACATGGGGATGACTTAGAAAGCTAGTAGAACAAGCAGAGGATTCAAGATAGGACTGACACTAGGAAATTGATCAATTACTCCCATCAGGGCATGGAAAACCACTGGAAAGGACTTCTCAACCTAGCAGATCCAAGGATAACAAATTCAGACCTGAGCCTAAGACTCAAAACTCTCAAAATAAACCTGGCCTTTACAATGGAAATCGTAAACAGGAAAACCGTAATACATGAGATTGATAACATGTGAAAGACTGATGGAAAGATTACGCCCTAAGTCATATCTAAACTTACTTCTAAACTCGATCAGAAACTGACTTGATTTATAAGATATAAAGGCTAGGTCAGAATGTAAGAAAGAGAAGTGCTTTGAATGATGACATCTATAAATGAAGAATCTATTCTTGAGACAAATAGACATCCAAGAACAGATAATGAATAGACTGACGATGAAGTATTCCTGATGCAGCTGAAAACTAGGCGCAGAAATAAGAAGGATGCTGAAGACATACCGGAAGGCATTGGCCAAAATTGCCAACACGACCGTGGTAAACAATCGTAACAGATATAAAAGGTATGGATGAAAAAGCGAGATAAGGTCTTTCCAGACCATTAATATCTTCCACATACCGGGATCTAGAAGAAAAATGGAGAAAAGATTCCATCTTGAACTAGGTGTGAGAAAGAGAAATCAACAAGGGGATATTAAAATGGGTTGCCAACTCCTCGGTATCCTTTGAAAAAAAAGATACATGTAGAAGGATAGAAGCCCGGATCTATATTTCCTTGTAAAACCTCATCTACAGACAGCTACTTGACCCTAGATTTGAACTCTTCCTTTTGAAAGACAGAAAATGGCAATGAATCTCTGAAATCTCCCAACTTAATAAGGAAGACGAAATGAAACTCTAATTACAAAGGATCCTGGAGATAGGATTTAAAAATGTGAAGACTATCATTGGATCCAAAATAACCATAAACCCAGAAATAGATGCCAGAACAAGGTCAATAAAAATACAATAACTCTCACTTTAACGACTGGGCATAATATAGAAGATGGAAATTGTCATAACATGAAATGATTTATGCTAAGCAAATTAAAAAATAAAGATCCAAGATTAAATTACAATTGTGCAAAGATATTGCATACAGATACAGCTTTGCATGATGCAGAATGCAAAGCAACTGCCAAATGTGAGTAAACAGAGATATCAAACTGAGATGCAAAACCAGATTAATTATGCCCTGGATAAGAAATATGGGTCTATGAAATTTAGGATGGCTATGACACAGATCAGCTACGATAAAATACCAGCCTAGCCTCACACAACACGAGTGCAGAAAACAAAGTATAGTGAATATGTCCTGCAAACACCCTCAGGGCCCCCCCACCCATGTCCTGCAAACACCCTCAGGGCACCCCCCACCCCACCACCCAGTTTAAAGGGAGAGAACTAAAAGGAGGAAATAATTAAATAACTAAATAAAACAAACTAAGAGAGATCCACTACAAGAACAACTGAACTTAAGAGGATAGTAAAAATGATACTTAAAGTTACTAAAAAGGATCAATCTATGAAGCTACATAGTCACAACAAAAAACATAAACTTGGCAGAAAAACAAGATTCAAGAGAGCCAAGTACATAAAACTATTGAAAACCATCTACTGATAACGACTGAATGGTCTATTGAAGAAAAAAGCTCAAGGTTTGACACAATAAACCCTGAACCAGAGAAAAAAATCAAGATTTAAAAATGGAGAGGAAAAATAGGACAAATCAAGACTCAACTATAACTAAGTCCTATAGTAAAACCAAAGATACAAAAAGTTAGAAAGATATGAATGGAATTGAAAAGGGGAAATGAAAAGGGAGCAATGAGGAATAATACTGACAGACACCATGATGTCTGACAGCTACCGGAAGTAGAAGGAAAAGAAAGGAAAGTTATAAATTTACTAGACCAGAAAAACTGACACCAAAATGATACTAAATAAAAAGATTTAACTAGAATCAAGCAAAACCTTTAAAAACAAAAGGCCCATGGAGCCTGTATCGCTCACCTGGACAATAGGCATTTCAACTAGAATGCTCTTTATCAACAAGATGGCCACCAAACCGTTTATCCGACAGTTTCGAAAATTGCAAATTTGAAATCTGAATACCCAAACAAACATATAAAACCAATTTCGGCCTCAAAATCCATCAATTAAAAAAATCCATTACGGCCACCAAACATGCTATATTTTGATTGGCTCATGGTGGCCATGTTTTTTGACGGATCACCTTCTCTTGAACAAACTTTAATGGCCCTTAGACCCTAATCATATCTGCCAAATTTCGGCCTGATCCCTTCAGCGGTTCTGGAAAAGTTGTTTTCGCTACAACTAGGTCAACCAAGATGGCCACCAAACCGTTTGACAAATCAAGTTCCCTTGAACAAACTTGGTTCAGCTCTTACCCTAAATCATATTTCATGAGGTTTGCATCAATCCCCCAAGCGGTTTGGGAGATTTTTAAAGACGTTTCTAAAAATCTGCCAAAATCCAAGATGGCCACCAGCCCAATCAGCTTTGTTTGATCAAACTTGAATCTCTACACCTTAAGGATGCTTCCTGCCAAATATAATTGAAACTGGTCAGGTAGTTCTCGAGAAGAAAACATTTAAAATTTCCCATATATATATTCTGATTCCGATTCTTTATTGCTATTACAGTAATAAGACTGTAACTCTTAGGCAAGATGACGATTGGATCCTAAGAAAGCCAACACGGAAATTGGACCGGAAGAAAAAAATCCCAGTAACCCCGGAAATTGCAAACAGGAAACGGAAGACCGGACCGGAATTTAATCCTGAAACACCAGAAAAATCCCTATCACCGGAAATAACAATGACCGCGCGAGTGCGCAAAACTGGAAGTGGGAATTTGAAACTGGCATGTTAGGAAGCTTCCAAACACCAGAAGTACATTAACACAGGAAGAGAGCATAACCAGAAAGGGAAACTGAATCTGGAGCTTCAAAAAGATCCCCAATAGCGGAAAATACATAAACATAGGAAGTGAGAAAAACCAGAAGTGCAAGCTGAACCTGGAACACCAGGAATATCCCTGAAACCGGAAGTGACCCTAGTCCCAGATGTATGCAAACCAGAAACGGAAGTGATTTAGAACCGGAAATACGCAAACTGAAAGTGGAAATATGGAAATTAATCAGAATCTGGCACCCCTGGATGTTCTGATAAACTAGAAGTAGAATTTACACCAGAAATGCTCAAACCTGAAGCGGATACCGAAAACTGAACAGAGTCTACTAACCCCTGATGCTCAGGAAAGAAGCAAGTGGAACTAAGACCGGAAGTACACACGCCGGAACCAGAAGACGGAAATGAAATATAATCTGACATTCCGAGATGATCAGTCCTAACGGAAGAAGGATTTAGACTGGAAGTGCTAGACAGACTGGAAATGACAAAATTCTCAGAATTGAGGTCTAAAGACCTCATAACATTGCGAAAACCCGGAGTCACCATGAATTTAACATTAGAATTAAACTGCTTTTGCAAATCGGTTACCATGAGCATGTCCTTATTGAAATCAGGCAAGTCTGTCACCACTGCTTGGGCTTTTGGCTGATCCTTGCCCTGACCCAAGGCTCATGTGGGCATGTGACATGGGAGACTTATATGAGTATGGCCCCCATAAACTGGAGACTTATTAGGTGGCTTCTTAATGCTTCTCTTCTTTTTCTCCTTTTTAGGTTTGAGAGCACACGCTTCTTGTCTCGTAGTGAGGGAAACAGCCTTCCCCCACTTAGGGACATGACTGCTCCATTCTCCTACGTCATCCAATGAACCTTCCAAGACACTATCCAATATGGATGCGATAGATGCTAAAAAATGCTTATCTAAACACAAACTTTAATGGCCCTTAGACCCTAATCATATCTGCCAAATTTCGGCCTGATCCCTTCAGCGGTTCTGGAAAAGTTGTTTTCGCTACAACTAGGTCAACTAAGATGGCCACCAAACCGTTTGACAAATCAAGTTCCCTTGAACAAACTTGGTTCAGCTCTTACCCTAAATCATATTTCATGAGGTTTGCATCAATCCCCCAAGCGGTTTGGGAGATTTTTAAAGACGTTTCTAAAAATCTGCCAAAATCCAAGATGGCCACCAGCCCAATCAGCTTTGTTTGATCAAACTTGAATCTCTACACCTTAAGGATGCTTCCTGCCAAATATAATTGAAACCGGTCAGGTAGTTCTCGAGAAGAAAACATTTCAAATTTTCCATTGCTGAAAAGGCGGGAAAATAGAAAATCAAATATCTCAAACATTAAATGAAATTTATAAATTTCCCCTTAAACAGCAAGCATTACTTGATAAAGCTGCTATGTCTCTAGATAGCTATGGCCCCCATAAACTGGAGACTTATTAGGTGGCTTCTTAATGCTTCTCTTCTTTTTCTCCTTTTTAGGTTTGAGAGCACACGCTTCTTGTCTCGTAGTGAGGGAAACAGCCTTCCCCCACTTAGGGACATGACTGCTCCATTCTCCTACGTCATCCAATGAACCTTCCAAGACACTATCCAATATGGATGCGATAGATGCTAAAAAATGCTTATCTAAACACAAACTTTAATGGCCCTTAGACCCTAATCATATCTGCCAAATTTCGGCCTGATCCCTTCAGCGGTTCTGGAAACATTTCAAATTTTCCATTGCTGAAAAGGCGGGAAAATAGAAAATCAAATATCTCAAACATTAAATGAAATTTATAAATTTCCCCTTAAACAGCAAGCATTACTTGATAAAGCTGCTATGTCTCTAGATAGCTAGTGTCTACTAGGTATTAATGAGGGTGAATGATGATAGATATGGTAGGCATCAATGTTTCTCATGGCATCTAAATTGTGGCGGTCCCAACGACCCCACATCCGGAAATCTGGGGGTCCAAAGCTGAAATCTGACTTTCAGCTATGAATTATGGGACACACACTCGATTTTGTGGGTATTTTTGTGCAAAAAACCTATAAAACTAAATAATATTTTATAATCAAACAAGATTTTCAAGGGTTCCATGGGGCCTACTGCCACTACATTTGGGGGTACCAAGTTGTATTTTGGGCCATCAAAAAATATCCTTATGAGAATCCCTGGTAGGCATTGAGTATATATATATCACGAAAACTGGCAACATTATATTTACGGAATTCACAGAAACTCCGCTCCATATAGCAACTACAGGGGAATAGTATAATATGGTTGCTGTTCCCCCACCCCGTCCATAACCACCATGGGTGACAGTTTGGTAATAATATGTACTTTTGCTCGTACTCAAGTACATTTACAATGTACTCATACTCAGCCTCAGTATAATTGCTAAAAAGTACATGTACTTGTACTCAGCCTCAAGTACTTTGCCAAATTACTCGTACTCAGACTCAGTACAGCTGCCTGTACTCGACCCCAACCCAGCTGGCTGCGGGTCATCACCTGTCAAATCAGTGTCAAAAGCATCACCACATTTGCGCAATCTATTATAATGGACTAATGACCTCCTTTCACTGCTGTCTTTTCGTATTCAGTATAGAACATCTGAGATCTTCTTAATAACTGTCCACGGACCATCATAGCACGTTAAAAGACTAACTGGGAATGGTTGTCACTACATTGATACATGAGCTCTGCAAACTAATGGATGTAAATAAGACCCGGACCACAGCATATCACCCTCAAGCGGGTGGATTAGTGGAACGATTGAATCACACTCTCAGAGATGCTTAAAACGGGCGGAAGTGACAATCAAAAAGATTAGGATGAACTTCTTCCAAAGATCTTATTGGCATATCGTTCAAGTGTTCATTCTACGACCAAGTTCACTCCATCTTTACTAATGTTTGGAAGAGAGCTACATCTACCCATGTAGACCTCATGTGTGGTGGAAGAGCTACATCTACCCATGTAGACCTCATGTGGGGTGGAAGAGAGTTACACCTACACATGTAGACCTCATGTATGGTGGAAGAGAGGTATACCTACCCATGCAGACCTCACGTGGGGTGGAAGAGAGGTATACCTACACCTGTAGACCTCATGTGGGGTGGAAGAGAGGTATACCTACACATGTAGACCTTATGTGGGCTGGAAGAGAGCTACACCTACCCATGTAGACCTCATGTGGGCTGAAAGAGAGGTATACCTACACCTGTAGACCTCATGTGGGGTGGAAGAGAGGTATACCTACACATGTAGACCTCATGTGGGCTGGAAGAGAGCTACACCTACCCATGTAGACCTCATGTGGGCTGAAAGAGAGGTATACCTACCCATGTAGACCTCATGTGGGGTTGAAGAGAGGTAAACCTACCAATGTAGACCTCATGTGGGGTGGAAGAGAGGTATGCCTACCCATGTAGACCTCATGTGGGGTGGAAGAGAGGTATACCTACACCTGTAGACCTCATGTGGGCTGAAAGAGAGGTATACCTACCAATGTAGACCTAATGTGGGGTGGAAGAGAGGTATACCTACCCATGTAGACCTCATGTGGGGTGGAAGAGAGCTACATCTACCCTCATGTGGGGTGGAAGAGAGGTATACCTACCCATGTAGACCTCATGTGGGCTGGAAGAGAGGTATACCTACCCATGTAGACCTCATGTGGGCTGGAAGAGAGGTATACCTACCCATGTAGACCTCATGTGGGGTGGAAGAGAGGTATACCTTGACAAGGAGTTTTGCAACTAGAACAAAGGAATGGCTTCAATCATCTTACGAGAGGGGTGTGAAGAATATGGAAGCAGCTCTTAAGAGTCAGAAAACTATATATGACAAGAGAGTGCGGGGCACCCCAATTGAGGTTGGTGATAAAGTTAGGGTTTACACTCCGGTCTGCAAGAAAGGCCTTTCAAAGAAACTTTTAAAGTGCTGGGACGGTCCTTGGACAGTTATTAAGAAGATCTCAGATGTTCTATACTGAACACGAAAAGACGGCAGTCAAAGGAGGCCATTAGTCGATTATAATAGATTGCGCAAATGTAGTGATGCTTTTGACACTGATTTGACAGGTGATGACCCGCAGCCAGATGCTGGTTTGATTGATGGAGATCTGTAGGAACTGATTGATAGTGTTCAATCTGTAAGCCCAGAAGATGAGTCAGCCCAGGATAGCCATATCTGGCCAGGAATCGTGAAAAGTATTGACAGACACTGAACAGCCTACAACAGTCAATAATCAGGTTTCACTCAGCAGTGACCTCAACACTCAAGCACTAGATGATCCTGGAGATGAAACAGTAGTTAATGAACCTTTAGCTGACACTTGGATGGCACAAACTACTCGATCTGGCCGTTCTACAACCAGGCCTCCATGCCTGAGCATTTTTTATGTTTAAAATGTGTCTAAGGCGCTGTAAATATATTTGCTGTCATTGTAAACAAGTTACATGTACTTCTCAAGATGCTTAATTAATATAAATTGTAATTGTTGTTAATGATTAATATGATGTCTGTATCCCGTATAAGTGGATGTATCATATACAGTTATATATATATATTATATGTAACATATGTAAATATAAATGTCAGATATATTATCTTCATGGCCAAGTAGTTTGTTTGGTAATCAATCATCAACTGTAAACTAATTATATTAGCCCTATGACCATATATCCCATATATAGACTAGGTGGGGGGAAATAACCGTAAACTTATAAAAAGGGGGGGGGGGGGAGGAGGAATGTAAGCAGTGGATGATTTCTCCCCTATGAAAGTATGCATTGTTTTGTAACGTCAGCATCTGGCAACACTGTGCCGGTTGCTTGACGACAGCTTGAGTATTTCCGGCAGTCAGCTGCTTTTGGTTTGCAAAAAGCAGTAATGAATTGGAAGTGACTGATGCTCATCTCAGTGACTGTACGAGGAAGCAGTCAAGTGAACGATGGTAATTTAAGTGAGTTACAACTACTACTACTACTACTACTGCTACTACTACTACTACTGCTACTACAACTACAACTGCTACTACTACAACTACAACTACTGCTACTACTACTGCTACTACTACTACTGCTACTACTACTATTACTACTACTACTACTACAACTACTACAACTACTGCTACTACTACTACTACTACTGCTACTACTACTGCTACTACTACCACTACAACTACTACTGCTACTGCTACTACTACTGCTACTACTACTGCTACTACTACTACCACTACCACTACTACAACTACTACTACTACTACTATTACTACTTAGACATGTAATCATTTAAAAAAAATTTTTTTTAACTCTTTAAAAAGACTTTCGGACGAAAGCAGTGTCAGTGAACGGATCGTACTCCAAATGGAATGACGTGGCAAGTGGAGTCCCACAGGGTAGTGTCATAGGCCCTGTACTGTTTGTGATCTTTATAAATGATCTGCCAGAATGTGTAGAGTTGGAAGCTTACCTGTACGCAGATGACACAAAGATTAACAATGATCAAGATGATGCCGCCTTAAAAGAAGATTTGGACACATTTACGAGTGGACAGAGACATGATTATTGTGTTCCACACGGAGAAGTGTAAAGTTCTTGAAGTGGGAACCAAAAAAAACTAGGTCAGACAAAAAATACAACCTATACAATATCAAGTGTGACGCAGTAAACCTGGAAACTGTCAATAGTAAAACGTACATTTGGATACGTGTAGACTGACAACTGAGCCTTAGAGAGCATATGCAAAAACTTTTTTTACAGGTAACAGTGCGGACACAAGAGAGCACAATTATAAAATTTATAAGAACCACACTAGACTTGACATTAGGAAGTACTCCTTCGTGAACCGTGTCACAGATATATGGAATAATCTTCCATACGATGTAGTAAACGTACCAAGCCTTAAGTGCTTTGAAGGTAGACTTGATCGGTACTGGAAAGATCAGGAAATGAAATATGACTACAATACAGATTACAATTTCTAATCAAGAGAAAGAGCAATATGACATGTTTGATTGAGTATTCAAAGCTCAAAAAGAATTGGGTGTGGTACATTCTGTAAGCCACGCCGATCATTCAAATATTGTATTTCATTTGAAATGTAATAGGCAATAAATAATCAAATGTAATGTAGATACGGCTGCTGGACCAAGTGGATTGGGCAGGAAATCGCGCCAGTCCATATTATGATAAGATTGGGCATGGTACCAGCAACAACGTCTGATATCTTACCGTGCTTCACAGACAACAATATTTTGTACGTCATCACTGGCGCATCAGTGGTGAGGAGCCAGGTAATAGGTGTCGGAGATATAGTATTGCAAGCGAGTACTCGACTCCAGGCGATTCCCAGGTTAGTGTCGGTAGGTTATTGATAATTAACCGGCAAACCCCGTTCGTGTTCTCGCGAGATCTCTTACGCTAACGGGATAGTTATATTCTCGGTTTTGTTTAGATTGCGGCAAACCCCTGAATAAATATTTTATGTGGGTGCTTTACTTTTTAATAAACACTCCCAGTCAAATTAGTTTCAAAATATTCAAAATATACAACATATTTAATTTTACATATTATATTGCATTTGTATCCTGAATAATTATATTGTGTATGATATAATACTAATTATGCTGGATATTAAGAAATTAAATTAGTTTCAAAATATTCAACTTTATAGCTGAATATCCCAATACGGACAAAGCGTGGGTGCTTAATTCATGACGGACT